>APFE030430886.1:0-10475 GCA_000404065.3 Pinus taeda
TTTCTTGCTCCCTCTCAACCTTTGGAGTCTTTTCATTGCTATTACCATTAAGCAAGTTGATCCTAAGCTCATCCTCAGTGAATTCACTCCTTAAGTGACCCCATCCTAGAAGTGTATCTCACCCATTGATCACTTGGATGAACATGTTTCACTCCTTGGAAAATTCATTCAGTGTTATTTGCATTAGCTTGTCATCGCTATGCTTATAACCAGCTTCAATTATCTCATCTCTAGAAAGTCATACTCTAGTGAGGTAGGAAGTTGCATCTTCACCCTTATACATTCTTATCGTTCTCAGCTTCTCTCTCAGAATCAACTACCTGTTCTCTGTAGGATTCTGGTACATATTTATAATTGTGTCCCACATCTTTTTTGTTGTGTCCAACTCTATGATATGCGGAAAACTCCATCAAGGATGTTCCTCTTTTATTTGGCATTCTCCTTTTTGTAGGTGGCTAGCTTTTGTGGATCCAATGGTACAACAATCACATTCTCGGCAATGAAATAATAAAACTCCTTTTTCAACTTGCATTTCCAACTTATCAACCTAAGGTTTTACTCAAATTTCGAGCGAGAGTACTCGTTGGATGAAAATTTTAATTCCTCATCCAAGGAGTACCCATCTTTCATACTTTCGATAGAGCCTGCTACATGAAAAATGAGAGATAGATGAAAAAATGTGATTGCAATCAAGTTTTTTATGTGTTTATCATTTTTTGTGTAGCAAGGTCCATCAAAAGTATTCAACATGGGTAATCATTGGATGAGGAATCAAATTTTTCATCTAACAAATGTTTTCGCTTGAAATTTGAGTAAACCCATAGGGAGATAAGTTGAAAATATGAGTTGAAAAAATAGTTTTTTTTTGTTTTTCCCTCTAAAATTTGATGATGTAATCTTAATTTTATTTTATTATTTCCACTATTATTTTATAATTTTCTTAGTAGGCCCATTTTAGACCTCAAAATTCCCCTAATGAAAACCAGTTCTGCAGATAAGTAATTTTATTATTCTTCAACAAATATGTGATGGAGAAAATTACAAATTCCTTTGCCAAAAATTAGAAAACCTCTGAAAAACTATTTTTATCACTTCTTCAAGTTGATTTCTCCTCTAGGAATCAAATCAGCCTCCTCCGAGCACTACGGCCTCCCTCTGGCTTATGCCTGACTCACATGTGCGACCCTCTCACTGGAAAACTTGCAATGTTGAGGAAATAACTCGAACTCCCTCTGGAATTCTACCTCAAATGAAAATCAATCCTCTTGTGCAAATCGATCTCTCCTGCAATTTCTTCTTTCTCCAGTACATTTTTATCCTTTATGAGAAATTCACACTTCAACTAGGGTTGTTCGCACACCTTCTCTAGAGAAATTCACACCACTAGAAAATCGACCACTTACAAAAAAATTGATCTTCAACTCTCTCTGGAAATCATTGTGACAAAATCCACCAAAAATCATATCTCCAAGCATTGTTTATCTCTCATTGTTGATGCCCCTCTACTTCCTATGCACCCTTTCTATCACTATAATTTTGTATCTCAATCTCTCACTGATATGTTCTATAAATTCCCTTTGATTTCCTCTTATAATCTCTCGTTGACAAATCAATGGCCATGATCAAATCTCAATTGATGGCTAATATCACCTTGACCCCTTCAAGTGACTTTTCCATAACTCTCTAGAGGAAAATCATTTTACCCCAATTAATATTGATTAATTAACCCATTTCCCTAAGTTAGACAAATTAATTAACTGGCTAATTAATTCTAATCAAGGCCTTTTCTTTTGAAACCTTTTTTGGGTATTGGCTAAAATGTGCTCATTAGTCTCATAGACACAATATGAGATTAGAAAACATGTCCGAGCAACATAAACTAACAAATTCTAGCTTGGTGAAGTATTTTACTTATTGCAATTGGGTTAACAAATAATCTATCCTGGGATGGGGTACTTGTTCTTGAGCATTATTTTTTTAACACCCTATAATCAATACACATATGCCAAATCCCATCCGTCTTTGGTACAATTATGATTGATGAACCGCACAGTGAGGTACTTGTTCGATGACACCCTATTCTAGTATTTGTTGCAACAACTTCTTCATCTCATTTTCTTCTGTAATGTACTACGTGTACATCCAAATGTTTGGAAATGGAGAGTCCAACAATAGTTGGATCTTGTGCTCCACCTCTCCTTTAGGTGGTAGCTCTTTATGCTCCTAGAACACACCCCTTGCATGCATGTATCAAATATTCCTATTGTTGTTTATGTTCCTTAGTGCACCCCTCTAGTGATGAATTTTCTATCGTTGACTCTTTTACATAATTATTTTCTCTTAAAAATAGTAACACATACTTATTTCTATAACTAATCACTTTCTTGGCTTGGTTAGAACTTACCAACGAAATTTTGGACTTTCCCTTGTTCGCATCGATGGTGAAGGATTATCCATCCTTGATGAGGTAGTATTGGTTGGATGTAAACATGAATATTACTTCTAGCATGTACATATAGGGACTTCCAAACACCCCTCCACATACATCAAGTGGAACTATATCCATTTCTACTTCATCAATAAATCAGTATTGATAGAAAATATAATTTTGCATTGTTTGGTTACATTTATTTATGCATCCTTATTTACCCACCACAATGGAAATTGGCTTGGATGATCATGAACTTCCAATCCCATTTTACTCACCGACTTTGTTACAATGAGATTCTCTTGTGATCGTGAGTCAAACAGGGCATCAATTTTTTTCTTGTAGACCTATATATTTATATGGAAGAGTTTGGTCATCCCCTCTTTCTTTGGTTGAAGGCTACTCATCTTCATCCAATTTTTCACTAATGTACATAAAATATTTGCATCCACATTCGAGCTACTTTCCACCTAATTACTCAAATCTGTGGCCATCAAGATTTTCTTGTTCCCATCCTTCTTCTAATTTTTCAGGTTGAGTTTTAGATGTAGTTTCTAACACTTGTCCTCTGTATGACCATTAATCTTGCAGTAGTTGTTGTGATCTTTACATTGGCATGTTGTGGTTATTGTCATTTTTTCCTTCTGACTTTTCCATTTCTTCTTCCATTCTTTGGAAGCTTCCTATTGTTCCTTCTGATTTGACCCACTTGATTTCCCTTTCTTTTAGCCTATGTTTTCTAGGTATTGTGTTTATACACAAGCCCCATATATCATTATGGGTTTTAACAAATTCACTTACTTCCATAAATTGTATGTATACCCCCCAAATACTTGAAGAGTACATCTGGGATTTTGGGAGAGATACCCAACATTATTCCCATCTTCCTAAAGTTAGGGGTGTACTCCTATACACTTTGCCTCTTTTTCTACCTAAGGTAATGTCACCAGATCTGTCAATCCTCTACATACCCAATATTGTATAACTAAGACTTTATGAGAAGTTTTAAATTATCCTATTTAGTCACTAGAGGATCCCCCTCCAACGTCAGGGTTTCCATATGGATTTCCCACTAACCTAGGGCATGTCCTTCTAGTTTCAAATGGGTGAAATAAATTTTGTGATATCCCTCTATGTGATGAATGCTAAAATAAACTTATAACTATTGAAACTAGTGATTTAATTCCAAGGCATCAATCCAATTTTGAAATGGCTTGATATAAATAGTGGGTCATAATAAATCTAATAAAAAATTACTGAAATGTGAAATCTATACTATGAGAGTTAAATTTTCTCTAGATTTCTAGATAATCAAGTTACTATGTTTTGCTTATGCATGCAAAATATAAAAATGTTGAAAATAGAGAACAAATAAAAGAAATCACTCACAAACCATAATAACACAAGACATGACTTGGAAACCATTTCAGAAGAAAACCCAACAAGAACGTGAGGCTACCTTTCTCTCTCATTCTTTGGATGGAAAATGGTGCAAATACAAATGAGTGAGACCTATGGCCCATGGGATGTTATAGAATAGAAACCCTCTCTATTCTTCCCTCTCTCTCTCTCTCTCTCTCTCCACTCTCAGTGATGTAGCTCAACTACATAACAAAAATGCACTAGAATAGAATCAAACCTCTTTTCCTCCTAGTTGTCCAGTTATACCACACCCGATTAGCCAACTAGAAGTTAAATTTGACCCATTCAAACCTCAATATGAGTTACAACTAAACTCTTCTAGAGCCTTCTTTGTCATGGTCATTTGGCTATCCTCTTTTCCATGAGTAATGGGTATGACGTCACATCCTCTCAAATCATAGTGGTCAAAATAGGAAGGTAAACTTTCGAGTGGCATAAATTTTTCATACATACTCCATTTGAGATATTTCTCAAGCCATTGGAAAGGTATATAAGTGAATAATAAACACCGTGAATGTCATGCAAGTAGGGTTTTTTAGACCTGGAAAAAATTTAATGCCTCAAAATTCCTCTATAAGGTTTAAAACCCTAATTTTCCAAAATGGGACCCACCAATAAAAATGGTCTTATAGGTTATTCCTCAAATTTTTCCACTCAAAAAGCAGCAAGATGGATGAAAAATAATATAATGATTCAATTTGATCATCTATTATGCATAGATAGTTTTCATGATTGTGAGTTCCCTGCAACTCCTTTATTGGTTATTTGATGTATCAATCAAATTCTATATATTTGTAGAATTGGTAGCTTTGCTCCTTTAACATTTTTCTTAGACTAATTTCTTGGCAAAAGTTATTATCATTGAAAAAGAGAAAAATTGGTAAAACTTTGGTAATATAATTTTGTCTGAAATAATGAGGTAAAATATCATGTAAATAGATTTTTATAGATTTTTTATTTGAGGTCACTTTTCCTCATATGAAAATACCGAAAATACCCATAAAATGGCTTGAAATAGTGGATTTTATGTTATTTTGACACCACCACAACAAACCCTTGCAAATTTCACCAAACCATTACAAATTTCACAAAAATCCCAATGAGGTATTTTCATGTCTTCAATTTGAATTTACTATAAAAATTCCATCAATAATAAGGCCTTTGTGTAAGAGTAGTGCCTTATTCCTCAAAAATTACCAATTCTATTTTATAGAGATTAAGAGCAAAATTGATCTGTGGCCTGCAATGTCACTTTTATAGACACTGACACATGGACTTAATTGCAAAATTTCACCAAATTTGGAATTAATATACTCCTATTTGGCCAAAACAAGTGGCAATCTAATTGACATGGTATGGTACATCAGTGTTGATGTGGCACTAGTGTCCACTTATTAGTGCCTAATTTGGTCATGTTATCAACCCTACCAATGAATTTAAAAAACCTATTATTAGTGATTGCTTGGTTCCTTCATCGGTAGTCAGCATAATTCTTCATCGAATATCAATTAAAACCTTCATTAATGGTTGGAAAAAACCTCCATCGGTGATTGGTGGAAACCTTCATCAACAGTCAGAAAATACCTTCCATTAAAACGTCACCATTAAAGATTTGGCTAAAATTTCCCATCAACAGTTTCCAAATTCTTCCATCAATTATTTCAAATTATATTTACCTCATTTGACCTAAAAAATGCACTTCTACAATCCCTAAAATGACCTGACCTTATCAATGGTTTCTAAAAAAATCTCCAAAACCCCCTGTTGGTTCATGTCATCATACCATATCAACACTTTCTAGAAAATTCACCCAACTCGGTTTAGCAAATTCACCGAAACTCCATCAACACTTTCTATAAAACTAGTGAAAAAAAGTTATTTTGGCAATTTTACCAACAATCCAATACTCTTTTGAAAAGTCATCGGAAATAGTATTTTGAGAGTTTCACCAAAACTTCATCAATGTTTTCTCGAAAACTCATTGAAAAGGGTCTTTTAATGGCACTTTGTCGAAAACTCACTAAAAAGTATATTTTGAGGATTTTATGAAACTACAACAATAATTTTTCAAAATCTCGTCGAAAATGGTCTTTGGGTAATTTCCATAAAAAATTAGTGAGTGGTCCACAAAAAAAATATTGATCCGTAAACTCCCAAAAACCTAAAAATTATTTACCAACGTTCCCATTTAATATGAATCATCCATTTCCAACTTATAACTAATCTAGGCCATTGAAATCATTAAATTTTCCTTCAACTAACTCATCAAAGACTCTTTTTTAGCAAACTCAAAAAGCTATAGAGTTTGGTGCAAACTCGTGATGAATCTAGAACATTAATCTCAAATTCACATTTGATTTTAATAGTGAACTTTTTATAACTCCCTATTCACCATAGAATTACAAAATCTCACCTTTTAAGCCAAATTCAATGTTCCAACTTAAGGATTGACAAAACTAATCATCTTTGTGAGGACAAAATTATCATGAATTTGCTTTAAAAACTGGGAATTCTGGTCCATTTATATAGAGTTCCACAATTCAACACAAAGAAAAACTATGCAATAGCAAATATCCCAATTTGTTCTAGTCTCCAACCCATACTAGCCTAGCATTTAGACTAAATCTTTGATACCACCATGTGACATACCAAGATCCCAATCAAAGAAACATTACTACCAAAAAAGACTATGATACTATTTTAACATGTAGAAATATTTGCAACATGACATTCATATACATGCGCAACAAACATAATTGTTAAAATCATGAATGTAAATAAATTAACCATGCACAATGTTATCACTCCGTAATTTCTCAAGTTGTAAAGGAATTGCAGAGATAACCACAAAACCACTTTTAAGTTTAGAAGCTAGCCCTTCTGAACTCAGAGAGGGATCACTCTGTCAAATTCAGCTTTGTTGCTTTGGGATTTTAGGTTAGATGTAAGGTTCAAAGTTTGGTTTTTTTATTTGTTTGGTTGAAATTGCAAAGAAAGGTCATTGGGAAAATGGAGTCAAAGGCCTTAGCGTGATCAGATGCAAAAATCTCTGAACAGATGTAACAGGGCAAGGTAGGAAGGCTATTGGAACTTCGTGGCTTGATGGAGTGATAGAGAGCAAAAGTTTAACGTTTGATTAAACATAGAGAAGTTAAGAATTCTATATTTATTTTCATTTTGAAAGCATAGATATTTCTTATAAGCCAAGACAAAGTGTAATTAAAAAAATTCAGTCTTTCATTTTCTTTAAACAATATAGATTAGAATAGCATATGGAAAATAGAGGTACAACAAGTTTACAAAAAGAAAAACATCACCATCTCACACGACAGAAGAATCCTGGAATAGATTTCTATATTAAAGAAATGATCACTTTCATCTTTTTGAAGGACTTTACATCAATAGCATGCTTTCATTATCCTAGTTCCAACATTTGTACTTCGATTTATCAAGTACTTATACAAAATTATCAAAAAATATCTTGAGTCAAAACCTCAAGATTGTTTACAAAATATCCTAAATTTTTTGTAAAAATAGAACAAAAATATAGATAATCGAAGCTACTATGATGCTCTCGCACTATCTTCAAGGCCTGTTGTTGATGACTTGGCCTAAAAAGGTGTTGTCTTGTTGTTGGGGTAAAAACTGCGTTACTCAAGTAATTCACACAATTCTTCCCATCTTTTTTCACTTGGAGTGTAGGATTTTACTAACTTTTTGAAAGTTTCATCCACATCAGTATACTTTTGAAATGTAGGCTTGATGAAAAATAAGTGTTTGATCTCATGTTTGATAGACAAATCAAAATCCAAAGCTTCCATGAAATCTTTTCTTGTGATGCTTCCTTTGATAGCAACGAACTTTGATTTATCCCTTGCTATGTGGTACAATTGATGGTGATACTCTTCTAAATTGATCATCTTGTCTCCAATTGCTATTAACCTAGGCAACCCCTTCTGATTAAGCACATTAAATTTCATGTGAAATTGATGAACATTGGACTCCATGTTGTTACATTTATTCTCCAATTGCAGCATAAGGCTCCTTTTTCTAAGGACCTTCCTCACTTCCAAAATTGTCTTTGTCCTATCTGCAATTTCTGATTCTTCTAACTCTTCCCTTGTTTTAGAATTCAGAATTCTGATGAGAGTAGTAGCTTCAACAGTCTTCTACCCTAAATCTACTTTTACTTCTTCAACAACCTCTTTTGACCTCTATATTAATTCTTCCTACTCAAAGATAATTTGAATTGAGGGCCATATTTCAGTCACGGCCTCATTTATTTCTATCCATAAGATCTCTTTAGCTTGTGCCAATGTTTGTGCCATTGTTGATTCACTTTGCAATTGCTCAAAATAATGTGTTAACCTGTTTGTTTTCTGCAATTTTGTCAAGTATACACTGTCAACCTTTAGTTTCTTCTCTTGAAGGTTCTTCAGTTGCGTTTTCAGCTTCTCAATTTCTTGTCCTCTGATTGACAGGTCATCCATTGCCTTGATAAGTTCCTCTGAAGAATCCTTTGACCACCCCTAAACTGTAATGGTCACTAAAGTGGATACCCCTGTTGCTGATGTAGATGCAATAAGGACTAATGTCAAGGGAACTGTTGCTAATTGTGTTGTTTGTTCTCTCTCTTTTAGAAACTTCTCAATTTTAACCTCCATTTCCTTGATTTGTCCACCCTGTTCAATTAGGATCTTGAACGTATCTTCATTTTCCTTCTCGAGCTCCCAAACTTCCTTTATCTGTGGGTCTTTTATGGATGGAAGCTTGAGCTATTTCTTGAGTGTTGTAATATTAGCATTCTTCCTTTTGAAAATATCCTATGTTTCTTTCACATTGCTGGGATCATATTCCAGTTTGATTACAAGGTCTTCTAATGATTTGATATTCGTATCTTGGGCCAAAGAGGAGACTTTTTCTAACTTAAGTTGAGATTGAATATTATTTAACAAGGTTTGCAGCTTAGAAGCTTCCATTGTTGATGTAGTCAATGTAGAGTACAACATCTCCCATGTTTTCTTGTGTAGATCTATTTGATCAATTGGATGAATTTGATTAGCGTTGAAGAAAAAATAGATTTCTTATAATCTTCAGGGGTCTTTGGGAAATGGATTTGAGCCTGCATAAAGGCTATCTTCATTTTCCCTTTTTTGTGTAAAAGGCATATAGTAGCCTATGTTGTGAGGAGGTTGTCTCCCTCCAAAACTTACATGATGTATCTTTTAGCTTCTCATTTTTCTTCTTGATTTCTCTGTACTTAGCAAATATGTTTGGTTCAACTTGGTCATGAACCAGTTCTCCTGTCTGCGAAGTGTCCACTAGATCTTGGGAGGCCAAAGAGGATGGAGATCCCACAAAAATGTCCTCAATCCACCTCGAAGCATGAGGGCTTGTCAAAACTATTGTTTGTACATCTTCAAAGGATCCTTCTATTGTTGAAGTAGTTTTCTTCCTTTTCTTGTAGATTTGAAATTCCTTTTCGGGAATTTTTATGACTATAGGGGAAGCATCTTCCCTTGGTCTCTTGTCATGCTTCTCCTATGGTGTAGGAGTATGTGTTGTTGTAGTGGAGATTACATGTTCTTATGCCTCCTACAAATTGTTTTCCTACCACTGATCCTGGTTCACATACTTCTCAATCTCTAGTATGGGAGTGTGTGAGTAGGGAGTAGTCTTCTATTCTACTCTTAACCTTGAAATGATTCACAAGGGATCATAGGACCAAGTGAAGCTCAATGTGAATGCTCCAAGTGGATATTGGTGGCCACCCACATGTTCCACTTGGACCCCCACCATTATTTCTTTCACTTTTTCATTTTCCTTAGTTGTAGCACAATTTACTATTTTTGGCGGTTTTTCGGGTCCTGAACTTCCAAAGTTGTTTTGAGTGAGGCCCTAAACAACATTTTTTGGAAAACCACTAGTGGTGAATTTGAGTTTTTGACTCCATATTCATTGTCATCAGTTGTATTCCTCAGATATATCTTTCTAATAAGGTACTGTGTGCATCAAACGGAGATCGTATGCCAAAGTTATGACCCCTAGAAGTTGATGTACCAACTTACCCCAACAGGGCCCATAGTTTGGTGTTTCATCTCCTAGGATTAGGTTTTTGGATGTTTAGGGTTTTCCATTGTTTCTTAATAATAAATAAGCCTTCAGGCCTCATTGAACACAATTCAAAGGCATGTAGCTACCACATCTCTTCTCTTAGATAAGCTACCATCGCCCAAGCTAGTCTTATTTCCCCTCCTGTTTGTAAGAATATTTCAGTATTTGATAGTAATGAAATGAAGTGTTATTTCTATTGCGTATTTATATTTCTAGTTATATTTATAATTTGTTGCAGTCCTGTTTAAATTTGGATTAGTGGTATCAGAGTGGTCTGCTCTTTCTATGTTTTTCTTTGTGTGTCCCCAACGAGGTCGGGGTATAACGAGTTAGGGCTCTATTTGGTTGAACCTTTACAAGAATAGCCTCGCAAACCTCGAAGACCACACATGGGTAAATGTTGGTACCATTCTATGACCCCTTTTTCCCTCCCAAAACATGACCATTTCCTACCTCTTTTCATCATTTATCCCTCAAATGCCTTGGAAATTGATTAATTAATAGTTTTATA
>APFE030430890.1:15035-32751 GCA_000404065.3 Pinus taeda
AGCCCTCCGTCAGAGATCAAAACCTCTTTCGTTGCATTTCATTTTTAGGAGTCCCTCCCAATCATCTTCATTCCATTAGGTGCATGGATCATCTGACGAGAGTGGTTTTCCTCATGTCCCTCATGTCATTTACCTGCTGGTTCATGTTTGTTCCTTAGAAAAGGCATATACAGTGTTATTTTCATTAAAAATTGCAAAAGGTTATCTTTAGGGTTTCAGTGTCAAGTAGGTCTAGGGTTTCATTAGGGTTTTGTCAATAAATGCTTCAAATTGTCCAATAATTACCAACAGGCCATGAGGATGTTTCATCATCAATACATTTCATTGAAAAGTGTTCGAAAATGTGTTTTTCCTCAAAACAAAGTTTTGAGGAAAAAACAGAATATTTAGCTTTTATTGCACAAAAATCATGTAAAATTTATTTTCTTCATTGCAAATTCCTTCATCTGCACCCTGGTTTCTTTTCTTAGCCCAGAAGCTCCATCACCTACAAAACAAGAAAATCTCAGGTCATGTGGTTCATTGCAAAGCTAGAAAGAAGTGAAAAAGTCCAAAAAGCAGAGTTTGAAAATAAAGTCATTTCAAAAACCATTGGAAAAAAGGGTTTTATGAGCCAAAAATCTAAAAGCTCCTTGTTTATAAGCCATTTTTTCATTTCAAGAGTTCATTTTCAAAGTGGAAACAAGGCAAGCATATTTTGGGGTGAGCAAAGAAAAGTTGGAGAAAATCAGTCAAAAACCAGAGGTGCGACGCACTAGGCAAGAGGCGCGGCACATACAACCGGCGCAGCGCACTGGGCCTCAAACTGCAGTTCAAATTTGCACAAGCGTGGCGAATTGGTGAGGTGCGGTGCATTGGGCATGCTGTGTGGTGCATACAGCTGAGAACCCTGAAACTTGCCAAAGCTTGCTCCAAATCGCCCGAAACTTGTGGATTATCGCTCGTTCAAGTAGCTTAACCTTCTGTCACTACTTTTCATCTAAATTTGATGGTGTTTGTTGCATGGTGAAGTGTGTTAAGGAAAGCAAACCCTATCTCTTCAAAATTTTCAAAGGAGATTGCTACTAGGGTTTTGTATTTGGCTGTTTTTCTCATCACTCCCTTATTGCATATTTTCCTTGCTCTCCTTATTCCCCAAATTCACATACCCCTAATCCCAAGTTCCCTTTCCCAAAATCCCAAATGCACCAAACCCTAGTCTCATACTTAAAATTCCCAAACCCTAATGGTTGTCCCAAGAGCTTCATGTCACCATTCGGCAGAACGTACCATCATTTAGAGGGTTGTCATCATCATGCCAAGTTCCACTGGATTATTTTATGCCTTGTTCATGCTTCAATTGCACCTAGGTAAGGTCATTTCCCTCTCCTAGTGTTTTGAAGGCAATTTCTCTTAGATGGTCAAATCATCGGAAAACCTTGTATCCTAATGTTCACACACCTTCCCCTATCCTTAGTGTACCTTATTAAACACTTCCCATCACTGAGATCCCCCAAATTCCTCATTTTCGAACAAACCCTAGTTTGTTGCTACAACTTGACAATTTTCAAGGCTAGGCCTGTGTTTTTCCATTTTGGACCCCTTCCCCTCACTCAATATTTCAAATTCCACTTTCTCCTACTTCCTAACATCCCTTCCTACTTCCCAAAATTTTCTCAAGAATTTAGAAGCCCCTTATCCCCTTCATTTCATTTCATTTCGACAAATCCCCTGTTCCACACATCGAGGTAGGTTTTACTCAAATGATGCTTCTAAGCAAGGAAAGATGAATTTGGAAAAACTGAGAGAGGTTTTTGTCCAAAATAGGCCAAGGAAGAAAACATTCCTTAACGTTTTACACAGGTGTCATGGTTTTAGAGAAATGTCAAAACTACAGTCGCCTCGGGAGAATTGATGCACCTCTAAAGTGACCTTGGGAAACTCCAGTTTTCTCCTAGCTTGGTTGGCCAAATGACTTTTGTGTTGAGTCAAATGATATTTAGACACAAATATATTTCCAATGAACTATCATGAGCTTAATTTGGAGTCGAGGAAGACCTTCAAAAGTTGACTGCAACAACATCCTGCCCTGAGGTAGCTTCATTTGGCACATTTTGACTAGTCTTGGGATATTTGACTTTTCACAGAGTAAATGAAATTCAAATTTAAAACTTTAAGTTTGGCTGGAAAGTAGACTCAATAATATTTCCAACAAGCTATCCCGTGCCCAATTTGGACCCCGGGAAGGTTTTCAAAACTAGTCTGCAAAAAGGCGCTACGCATATAAATTTTTAACACAGGGTTTTCTACTCTATGCGCCGCGCCACGTGGCGCTCGCTTTTGCTAGAGGGCTCCAAATCACAAAAACTTTGCATTTATGGATTTTTCATGAAAATTTATGCTTTCCTACCTATGGCCTAGAAATTTGGGCAGGTTTTGAGCCCTCAAAGAGGTCAAAAAAACTCAAAACATGACCTCTCTGCCCATATTTTGACACACGGGGAGCAACCTTGGGAGATTTGATTTTTGACAGGGCAAATGAAGACCGAATTCAAAACTTCCATTTGGGTTGGAACGTAGACAGGCAAGCCTTTCCAAAAATTCTACTTGGAGATGATTTAGACATCAGGAAGGCCTACAAAAGTGGATCCAAATAGGCACGACGCATAGATAATCAAGCGCGACGCATAGAGGAAAAATTGCCAGTTTGACCCAGTTTTGCTCTGTTTTTCGCCTAGTTTGCCTAGTTTGACTTTTTCACTTTCCTAATGGAAAATTTATGATGTAATTTGATGAAAATTGATGGATCATGATGTAAATATGTTATATTTTTACTTGTAGAGGTAGATTCATCAGTTTAGAGGTTGTTTGAAACTAAATGAATCAGTTTCCTTGTTTCTAGATGCATGTTGTTATGTTGCCTAGATTCTAGTTCTCAATTTAGGATCAGTTGGATCAATTCCTAAACATGTGAGCTCAACCCCTAGAGGAAAGGATGAGCTATGTTTGTCTATATTATGTTGTTTTTCAGTCATTAGCATGGTTGGACTCTTGAGAAAGCCTTGAGCTTCATTGTACACTCATTTCAATATTTTGGCTAAGGAATTGGGACCAGGATTTGTAGCACCCTTTGGGATTCATGTGGAAATTTGTTTTGGTACAGTGCTTCTCTTTGTGATTGTGAATTTGTTTACATGATTGCATTATCTATCTTATTTCTTTTGAACTAAACAAACAAGAGTGTAAGTAGAATTCATTGAAAGTGCAATACTCTACTTGAAGTTTGTTTTAGTTGTTTGATGTTTTCAGCTGTTTGGGGAGGATTCATGATTTCCCTTTCCCTATTCAACACCTCACCTATATTTTCCCTCCACCTCATTCAATTTTAAGTGCCAAAACTATTGCCTACCTTGCCCCATCAAGATCCCTGCAGGACTATGCCTCATTCCCCGCACCCAAAACCTGCCTTCTCAACCAAGCCAACAACTCATCAATTCATTCAAAAAACCTCTTGCACACATATGCCCAGCCTAAAATCAAAAGATATTTCAGTCATCTCAAGCCCCATAGATCATCATTCGCTGAGTTGACCCGGAGAGAGCCCTCTCCTGTCCTCGTAGGGCTAGCTACAAGGCTGAGCGTAGTTTGATGTGGACCTAGAAGCTTACCTCTTCAGCCTGAGATAAATCTAGGCTCTAACATAGTGGTGACTCCACTGGGGAAGAAATTGTTTGTTTGTTGGTATTCTTCATTTTATAAACTACAGATGGAGTCTGAAGATTAGCTAGGTAGCCTTCGAAACGCTTTTGCTTTGCATTAGCGCAAGTAGATAAAAGCTACTTCAATTAATCTCTGGTCTAGTTTATAAACTAAACATCTAATTTGTAAATTGCCCCAGTACAATTTTGTAATCAAGGTCAGATCTGATTGCTGATGGTGGATAGTAGTCAAAGACATATGAAGGCTGAAATCATCTACCTGGCGACTCCATTGTTTGAAGTCTCGAGTTTCAAAGTATTAATGGTGGCTCCACTGGCTAAATGAAGGACTCAGATATTGCTTATATTTGTTCAAGGTATTCATGTATCGATTTTTCTAATATTCCTGGTTTTCTTTATCAATTACCAAAGGAGGCATACATTTTGAGTAATGGCCCTAAATTCAATAGGGAAGATTTGACTTTGACTCTAGAACATATAGAAAAATTTAAAACATTTGTGGACATTCTTCGAGTTAAAAAGGAAGATGACTTCATTAGATTATTCTTTGATTCGTTTCAAGGCAAATGTAGAAAATGAATTAAAGGTTTTCCTATCAGATCTATTAAGTCCTTTGCAACATTTTGGCGTATCTTTCTTGAAATATGGATGGAGAAAGAAGAAGAATTCAAAATAGAGGTACCCTCTATTCAAGGTTTTAGAGAATGGGAAGATATGTGCACGGATGATGAGGTAGATGAGAACTTTGCTTCATCTCTTTCTTCTTATCTGAAATCCTATCGATGCAGCCATGAAATTAAGCTCAATTTTTTGCAAGAGTTTGCCATCAAAATTGAAGGAGATCTAATTGAATTGGAGACCCAAATATAGTCCCAGGATCTGGACTGTCGATTCCCATTCTTTGAGGACCTTTTTCAGCAGAAGGAACAGAAGGTAAGGCTGCCCGTGGATATTTGCATTGATAGTTTGCAGCTGGAAGCATGTATTGAGGAGTTGGGGCAGCAAACAGAGTCTAGTTTTTTTTATCCTATTGCAGAGTACATGGAAATTTGTTTTTGTTTGAATGATAGATCAGATTGCCTTTTACACAACCAAATTCATTATGTGCATGTATGGCTACTAGCCTTTCCAGTTGTGTCCTGGTTCAAGCACTTCCAAGCAGCATCCTTGTCACAGTTACTTGATTGGTTGATCTGGCATTACAACGTTACTTGATCTATTGGTTTTGCAGCAAAGTAGGGTAGAATTGTAAATAAATAAGTTGCCAATGGCAACATTTCAGTTTCCGGTACTTGTTTATGTACAGGTTGCAGGTGTGTACTATTGTCATTCTTCAGCTTGGGGCCTGCGGTGAAGGCTATAAGGCTGAAGTTTGATTTCAGTTTTGAGTTTGGTTTTTTAGAGTTAGGTATTTGAGTCAATTTCAGTCTTGAAAATGAGTCAATGTTGAGTCACATTCAGTCCTAAAATTGAGTCTATAAATCAAGAGTTCAGTTTTGTTTCGTTGAAGTTATTGACTCCATAGCCCAATCGACAAAGGCACTGTCAACTTTCCCACAGATCTGTAGTTCTTGGCATCTCCAAGGAGCTACCATCCCCATTGGAGCCAATGTTAGAGTCGGTTTGTTCAGCCCTCCGTCAGAGATCAAAACCTCTTTCGTTGCATTTCATTTTTAGGAGTCCCACCTAGTCATCTGCATTCCATTAGGTGCATGGATCATCTGACGAGAGTGGTTTTCCTCATGCCCCTCATGTCATTTACTTGCTGGTTCATGTTTGTTCCTTAAAAAAAGCATATACAGTCTTCTTTTCATTAAAAATTGCAAAAGGTTGTCTTTAGGGTTTCAGTGTCAAGTAGGTCTAGGGTTTCATTAGGGTTTTGTCAATAAATGCTTCAAAGTTTCCAATAATTACCAGCAGGCCATGAGGATGTTTCATTATCATAAATTTCATTGACAAGTGTTCGAAAATGTGTTTTTCCTCTAAACTCTGTTTTGAGGAAAAAACAAAATATTTAGCTTTTATTGCACAAAAATCATGTAAAATTTGTTTTCTTCATTGCAAATTCCTTCATCTGCACCTTGGTTTCTTTCCTTAGCCCAGAAGCTCCATCACCTGCAAAACAAGCAAAGCTCGAGTCATTAGGTTCATTGCAAAGCCAGAAAGAAGTGAAAAAGTCCAAAAAGCAGAGTTTGAAAATAAAGTCATTTCAAAAACCATTGGAAAAAAGGGTTTTATGAGCCAAAAATCTAAAAGCTCCTTGTTTATAAGCCATTTCTTCATTTCAAGAGTTCATTTTCAAAGTGGAAACAAGGCAAGCATATTTTGGGGTGAGCAAAGCAAAGTTGGAGAAAATCAGTAAAAAACCAGAGGTGCGGCACACTGGGAAGGAGGCACGGCACATTGTTGAGGCGCGACGCATTGGGCATGCTTCGCGGCGCATACAGTTGAGAAGCCCGAAACTTGCCAAATCTTGCTCCAAATCACCCGAAACTTGTGGATTATCACTCGTTCAAGTAGCTTAACCTTCTGCCACTACTTTTCATCTAAATTTGATGGTGTTTGTTGCATGGTGAAGTGTGTTAAGGAAGGCAAACCCTATCTCTTCAAAATTTGCAAAGGAGATTGCTACTAGGGTTTTGTATTTGTTTGTTTTTCTCATCACTCCCTTATTGCATATTTTCCTTGCTCTCCTTATTCCCCAAATTCACATACCCCTAATCCCAAGTTCCCTTTCCCAAAATCCCAAATGCACCAAACCCTAGTATCATACTTAAAATTCCCAAACCCTAATGGCTGTCCCAAGAGCTTCATGTCACCATTCGGAAGAACGTACCATCATTCAGAGGGTTTTCATCATCATGCCAAGTTCCACTGGGTTATTTTATGCCTTGTTCATGCTTCAATTGCGCCTAGGTAAGGTCATTTCCCTCTCCTAGGGTTTTGAAGGCAATTTCTCTTGGATGGTCAAATCATTGGCAAAACTTGTATCCTAATGTTCATACACCTTCCCCTATCCTTAATGTACCTTATTAAACACTTCCCATCACTGAGATCCCCCAAATTCCTCATTTTCGCACAAACTCTAGTTTGTTGCTACAACTTGACAATTTTCAAGGCTAGGCCTGTGTTTTGCCCTTTTGGACCCCTTCCCCTCACTCAATCTATGAAATTACACTTTCCCCTACTTTCTAACATCCCTCCATACTTCCCAAAAGTTTCTCAAGAATTTAGAAGCCCCTTATCCCCTTCATTTCGCTTCATTTAGACAAATCCCCTATTCCACACATCGAGGTAGGTTTTACTCAAATGATGCTTATGAGCACAGAAAGATGAATTTGGAAACACTGAGATAGGTTTTTTTCCACACTATTCCAAGGAAGAAAAACCTCCTTCACTTTTTACACAGGTGTCATAGTTTTAGAGAAATGTCAAAAATACAGTCGCCTCGGGAGAATTGATGCACCTCTAAAGTGACCTTGGGAAACTCACGTTTTCTCCTAGCTTGGTTGGTCAAATAACTTTCTTGTTGAGTCAAATGATACGTAGACACAATGGTATTTCCAATGAGCTATCATGAGCTCAATTTTGAGTTGAGGAAGACCTTCAAAAGTTGACTGCAACAACACTCTGCCCTGAGGCAGCCTCATTTGGCACATTTTGACCAGTCTTGGGAGATTTGACCTTTGACAGGGTAAATGAACTCCAAATTGAAAACTTTAAGTTGGTTTGGAAAGTAGACTCAATAATATTTCCAACTTTCCATCCCACATCCAATTTTAATCCTGGGAAGGTCCTCAACACTAGTCTTCAAAAAGGCGCTACGCATAGAAAGTTTTAACACAATGTTTTCTGCTCTATACGCTGCGCCACGTGGCGCTCGCTTTTGCTAGAGGGCTCCAAATCACAAAAAAATTGCATTTATGGATTTTTCATGAAACTTTATGCTTGAATTCCTATGTCCAAGAAATTTGGGCAGGTTTTGAGCCCTCAAAGAGGTCACAAACACTCAAAAAATGACCTCACTGCCCATATTTTGACACACAGGAAGCAACCTTGAGCGATTTGATTTTTGACAGGGAAAATGAAGAACAAATTGAAAAATTATACTGGTTGGAAAGTAGACAGAGAGGCCTTTCCAACAAGCCTACTTTGAGCTGATTTGGACATCGGAAAGGCCTCCAAAAGTGGATCCAAACAGGCGCGGCGCATAGAGGAAAAATTGCTAGTTTGACCCAGTTTTGCTCTGTTTTTCGCCCAGTTTACCTAGTTTGACTTTTTCACTTTCCTAATGGAAAATTTATGATGTAATTTAATGAAAATTGATAGATCATGATGTAAATATGTTATATTTTTACTTGTAGAGTTATATTCATCAGTTTAGAGGTTGTCTGAAACTGAATGAATCAGTTTCCTTGTTTCTAGATGCATGTTGTTATGTTGCCTAGATTCCAGTTCTCAGTTTACGATCAGTTGGATCAGTTCCTAAACATGTGAGCTCGACCCCTAGAGGCAAGGATGAGCTATTTTTGTATATATTATGTTGTTTTTCAGTCATTAGCATGGTTGGACTCTTGAGAAAGCCTTGAGCTTCATTGTACACTCATTTTAGTATTTTGGCTAAGGAATTGGGACCAAGATTTGTAGCACTCTTTGGGATTCATGTGGCAATTTGTCTTGGTACAGTGATTCTCTTTGTGATTATGAATTTTTTTACGTGATTTCATTATCTATATTATTTCTTCTAAACTAAACAAACAAGAGTGTAAGTAGAATTCATTGAAAGTGCAATGCTCTACTTGAAGTTTGTTTTAGTTGTTTGATGTTTTCAGCTGTTTGGGGAGGATTCATGATTGCCCTTGCCCTCTTCAACACCTCACCTATATTTTCCCTCCACCTCATTCACTTTTAAGTGCCAAAACGATTGCCTACCTTGCCCCATCGAGATCCCTGTAGGACTGTGCCTCATTCCCCGCACCCAAAACCTGCCTTCTCAACCAAGCCAACAACTCATCAATTCATTAAAAAAACCTCTTGCACACATATACCTAGCCTAAAATCAGAAGATATTTCAGTCATCTCAAGCCCCATAGATCAGCATTCTCTGAGTTGACCCGAAGAGAGCCCTCTCCTGTCCTCGTAGGGCTAGCTACGAGGTTGAGCGTGGTTTGATATGGACCTAGAAGCTTACCTTTTCAGCCTGAGGCAAATCTAGGCTCTAACAACCAGCTTATATGTAGATCTATTCATTCGTTAATGCAGAAAACTTGAGAATGTATGAACCTTCATTGATTGAATATCCTAAAGAGCAAAGCCAGTTGCCTTCTATTGCAGATTTGTTACTTGAGTATCTCAATGAGTTACAGGAGGACACAGTTCTGGATAGGAAGGTAAGAACTACGCATCGAAGGGATGTTGAGTACCTGAGGATAGGGCTCAAAGGTTCAAATCCAAGTAAGACACGATGGATATAAATTCGATAAGTGAGGGAGTTGTATCCTCACTTGATCAATGCCTAAAAAACAAATTTTGGTGGTCCAAAAGCTTTTCAGTGGGGAGGCATGATCCAAAATGGATCTTGAACCCTCTAAGTCTAAGTCTCAGTTTAAGTCTTCAACTATCAGAAAATAAAGTATCGCAGAGAAAACATTGAAGAGTGGTGGAAACCCAAGTAAAGTGAAGGTTGAAGTAACGTTGCACCGGAGCTGTCGGATTGGCCAGATCAACTGTCCAGATTAAATCGGTGATATCGCATTGGCGGAGGCCAACGGAGTGTATCAGAGGCAGCCCTAAGGGAAATGTGATTGCAATCCAGTGACACAATGTGGATTGTTGATAGAGCACGCAGATCAATGACTAAGATTACATTATCACATCGCAGATTCCAATGGGGAAAGGCCCAAGCCACAGGCCCGAAGACTATGCGACATGCGATTGCGATTATCACATCACACATAACCAAAGGGGAAAGGACCCGCAGCATTGCAAAGGGACGATATGTGATGCGCTGATATTGGCGATCGGCGATCAGGTAGTGCAATACAAAGGGCCATTGACATGTGACTTGCGATTGCGATCAAGGCAGACCCAACAGGGTTCATAGATGCGGCACTATAAAATTTTAGATCCGATATGCGGCATTTTTTCAGGTTTTCTGTGTTTTCGTGTATTTCCATTATAAAACCGAAATACAAAGGAGACCATGGCATATGGGTGCTGCAACTTGTGACAGCGATATAACGCGAACTCGATAGGATTATAGGATGGATTCAATATCATTTGAAGTCCATCTTGGCGGAAATTTTCACTGTTTTGTTGTATTTCCTGTGTATTTCGTTGTGTAAATAGAGAAGTGTATTCCCAGGGATTTCACCCGTGCCAGTGGTCCTTTCCGTTGTAAATAGGTGGCCTTGATGATTTAAGCATTTTACAATGATTGTTTAAACGCTCAGGAAGGAGATGAAGGGACAACGCCGAGAGCCAGAGAGCCTGAAAAGGAATGAAAACTGACATCGTTGTTAGGCTTAAAAAGCCATCCAATGACAGAACAGAGGCAATTGAAGACAGTCACAGAAAAAAAGTTAGTCAGTCAGATTGAGGCAAATTGAATAGAGGAACAAGATAGAGGGTGAGTCTGTGCACTCTTTTAGACTCGAGGTTTTTGAGTAGATCCCTCTTTTTATGTCATTGTTGGTTGAGACTCTGTTTTGAGCTCACTCTTGTGATAATTTGTTCTTAAAGACTTAATATAGAGGCCGACAATGAAATCTGGACCAGGAGACATAGCCAGGAAGTCTGGTGAACTCCTTTATTATTTTGGTTGTTTTAATGAGTGATTATTGTGTTTTCTAACTGTTAATTGTCTATATTATTCGCAATATTTTCGATCCTTGCACTAATTAATATAGGCATTTTCCTACAAATGAGTCTGTAATACCTTGTCTTCTTGAATTAGTATCCATTTCAGATCAATTAAGCTCAGGGGGAGCTATGCATGGTATTGATATTCATGATCTATTTTTTATCTTTCATTCCTTTCCGCTCATGTGATTGTAACAACTTTACATGTCTTTCATGAGTAGAAAAAAGAGAGCATTTCAGCCATGTATATGCTTTTGGTTTCCTCTAACAACTGGTTGAAAAGATGTGCAACCATGCATAGACTGTGATCATTATTTCAAGATGTATTGAGATGAATTATGAGTCACATGGACCAACCATGTATAGGTTGTTATATGATGATTACTACACCCATTTATTTGCTATTGTTTCCTCATTATGTATTAGTTGAGATTCCAGTCAATAGTTGTTGAGTCATCATGGTGATAAGCTTGTTTTAGAGGAGTATCATGATTCTATTTTGCAACCACATGTATGGGCCAATGTGGATGTAATATTCATGATGTATTATTTTTTTGAGTCAGTGGTCCATAAGATATGATCACAACAACTATGTATTTATTGACATATTTATGTAAATAAATCATGAAGCCATGTACTTGTATTGTACTCTCTTTTGGGTCTTATGGTCATATATGAGTCATTCATGAGGTCTTATGTCACTACTATATCCATGTATTTATTAATGTATTGTCACTTGAGTTATGGTCATGTGGAGTCTTGGTCCATATGGTGCTTCTCTCTTGGAAAGGAAGCATTGTTCGCAGCGGAAGCGATCACTAAAACTTGGATATGGCATGTGTTCAGGGGGAGCATCTATTTTCTCTTATTTACTTCAGCCATACATTGTTGGCATTATGATCTGCTTGGAGGTGTCATGACATGCCTCATCCTATGCTATGACAATTGGGTTAGTGGCCCCATGTTATGTTCAGAGATATTTGGTGGTTTCTTCTATGTGGTGGCTATGGAGATATTGGATGATGCACATGTGCATGTTATTGCATATACTTGATGCTACTCATGATTACTATTATGTTGTTTCTGATGTTGCTTGTGGTTGCCTCATGTTGGCATATTGTTGCTTGCTAATATAGGTTGTTGGTTAGTATTATGCTTTAGATGATGATTATGTTGGGTGTGTGTTATATTCTTTCCACGACTACCCCACATGTGGGGGGGTGCTATCCCCCCTTGTACGTTGTGAAAAGTGCAGTAGGGGGGAAGTAGCTCCCTTGCATGGGGTCCAGGGAAGTGCTTAAGGAAATTTGTTTTTGGGTGGGCAGACCTACCTATGGTTTTGTGCATGGATTTTACACATGGTTCTGGGCATGATGGTTTTGTATCCATGATATTGTGTACATTCGGTCAAGGGAACTAAGGTTATGTTCTAACCTATGGTTAATGGATTAGGGTTTATGGATGCTTCGACATGTATATATATTTATTGTAACATTGAAAGGAATATAATGAAAAATCAATCTGGTAGTCCCGGGTTTGGGATCCAGGGGAAATATTTGTATATATCTGTTTTATGTTTTATGCTCTCACCATTGTTTATATTCTGTTTTTAGAATTCGTATGCAGGTAATTTCTATACGGGGTTAAAACCTACAATTGGTATCAAAGTTGTTTCGCTTCAAGGGGACGCCTTTTCTACTTAGGGGTTTTTCTCGAGCCTGTGGTAGGCCCTGTTCAGTGGGAGATCTACAGGATCAATTCTTGTGGTGAAAGAAGATGGTGAGCAGTGGAAAGATAGAGATTGAGAAATTGAATTGTCAGAGTTTTGAGTTGTGGAAACTCAAGAGGAGGATTTGCTGGTGCATAAAGATCAGTGGATCGTAGTATATCCAGGTACTAAACCAACAACAATGTAAGCTGAAGATTGGGCGAAGTTGGATAAGAAGTTAAAGATATAATACGATTATGTGTCTCAGATTCCATATTGTTGAATGTATTAGGGGAAGCTTCAGCGAAGGCTTTGTGGGAAAATTTAGGGAATTTGTACCAATCTAAGTCTCTGGTGAATAAATTGTTCCTATGGAAATAGCTATATAACCTGAGTATGAAAGATGGAGAATTGGTGACAAAGCATCTGAACACCTTTAAAACTGTGGTAAGCCAGTTATTATCTGTTGATATTAAAATTTCATATGAAGATAAGTGCATCAGTTTGTTGTGTTCTTGACGTGATCCGAATTTAAACAGGAACACAACAAATTATAGATATAACCATACATATAGAGATGCAATAGAAATAATGCTTCATTTCATTACTATAAAATACTGAAATATGCTCACAAATAGAAATGGAAATAAACTAGCTAGGGCGATGGTAGCTTATCTCTGAGTTGAGATGTGGCGGCTACATGCCTCTGAACTCTATTACAATGAGGCTCAAAGGCCTATTTATTGTTGAGAAACAAAGGAAAACCCTAAACATCCAAAAACCTAACCCTAGGAGATGTGGCGGCTACATGCCTCTGAACTCTATTACAATGAGGCTCAAAGGCCTATTTATTGTTGAGAAACAAAGGAAAACCCTAAACATCCAAAAACCTAACCCTAGGAGATGAAATGCCAAATTGTGAGCCCCGTCTTGCGTAAATTGGTACATCAACTTCCTGGGGTCGTAACTTTGGCACTTGATCTCCGTTTGACGCGTACAATAGCTCGTTAGAAATATATATCTGAGCACTACAACTTTGGGAAGAGAAAAATTGGTCCATGGACCCATGTTACTCCCCGATTTCCCAAAAAACATCGTTTAGGGCCTCAAAATGACTCTAGAAGTTTAAGACCCGAAAAACTGCTAAAAATATTAAATTGTGCTACAATTAGGGAAACTGAAAAACTGAAAGAGACAGTTGTGGGGGTCCAATTGGGATTGGTGGATGGTCACCAACATCCATGTAGATCATGAAGAGATTCGTGGGATAGTCTGGTTGTCTCAATAGGTAGCAATGCAACTGACTTGCAGTTTGACGAAATAATATTATCCTTGCAGTTAGAGGAGATGAGACAAAAAAATATGGAGGGCCAAAATGGTGATGCCTTGTTTGTATGAGGATGCTCCCATAACAGAAACAAAAATAAGTCCTCAAGTGGGAGATCTAAATTAGAGGGAGATCTAAATCTCCACAAAAATCTATAAAGGTGTGCTGGGAATGCAGAAAGGAAGGGCACTTCAAAAGGGACTGTAAATATAAAGCTCATGAGAAAGGAGAGGGATCTGATGATGCTCATTCTGTAGAGGTGAAAACCACCTCAGATGAAGGTGGGGATGTGTACTTGGATTTTTTTCATGTACACATGTAGATCATGAGGCATGGTTTATTAACTCAGGTGAATCCTTTCACTTTACTCCCCATAGGGAGTGGTTCTACGAGTATGAGAAATATGATGCCAGTGATGTTTTCCTAGGGGATGATAGGAAGGCTAGAATCGCCAGTCGTGGAAAATTCAAGTTGAAGTTGCAAGGTGGAAGGATTATAACACTTCCAGGTGTTCTGTATATTCCTGCATTGGCCAGAAATTTTATTTCTATAAGCAAGTTGTGTTAGACTCCGTCTTGTCAGCTTGCGCAGTCGAATTCACCAAGTTGCAGAGGATGGTTCTCCTTGCCAAAGTTCAATATTAATTATCCCTGCAAGCAGACAAATAAAAAGCCCTCATTCAAAATCAACAAATTTAAAAAGGGAATTAGAAAACAGAGTTTGTAATAATGTGTTGGAGCATAATTGGCAAAGAATATTGCAAAGAGGATTTCATCAGATGGTGGCGGTGCACTCATCATTGATTATGGACAAATATGGAAGGCGCCCACTTCTAATGATTGCTACAGGAGGAATGTGCATAAGCTGCTTCATTATTGGATCATTTTACATACAGGGACATTTTGATGGGTCTTCTCTTCTACTACTTGCAAGAAAATTATCATTAATTGGCCTTTTGGGTTATATTGCAATATTTTCAATGGGCATGGGTGGAATTCCATGGGTCATAATGTCTGAGATATTTCCTTTGAATATGAAGCGTATTGTTGGCAGTTTGGTGTCTCTCACAGCTTGGTTTGGTTCATGGATTGTCACCCTCACTTTTAATTCTCTCTTTTCTTGGAGTTCTACAGCTTCCTTCTTTATATTTTGCAAATGGCTTTTCTGAGGTTCATATCATCGCACTCTATGGCATCCAAGGATCGTATATAATCTCTATACCTGTGGCTTTCATCTATGATTATAATGGTTCGATTTGTTTTGAAGTTCATATGGTTTGAGGCTTGTATGATTCGTTAACTAAACTCTGCAATGTCTCGTATGGTTCAACCCTGAGCCCCTCTGTGATAGGTATATATATATATGTGTGTGTGTGTGTGTGTGTGTGTGTCATATCAATGCAAAGGCTCGCTTGCATCAGTTACTTGCTGATTCTGAAGTCGAGCTAGAAACATCTCATCTCTGCTCTTGGTGGAAGATCTTTCGAAGGCCAACCAGAGAAGCAAACAGTGTCACAGTCTCCACAGTGTCTCGGCATCTCAGGTTACTCACATCTATGTGGAAAGGTTACTTGCTCTCTGTGGATGGTATCATTATATATGGGTCTCAGTGCTTCGCATTTAGCTCAGTGAAACATCATATATGGCTCTCGCATTTTACTATATCATGGCATCTATGGTACTCTCATTTCTCTGTATCATGGCCCTCGCTTTCCATTGTCCCTTGGCATCTCAATGGTATCACAGTTATGTTTGGCACTTGGCATCTCAATGGTATGATCACAGCCACAATATATTGGCTCAAAGTCTCAACTCTGGTATTCATATGGTCTTAATGGGCAGTCTGTCGATTGGGCGTATACTCTCTGCAATTTGATACACAATATGTTGTCTCTGCATTATGGTCACAGTGATATGTATGGAGGTCTCAACGTTGTTTTGCGATGGGTGTATTGGTTCTACAGATCTATGCTAGTAGCTATATTCATATATGCATATAGAATAATGTCTATGGTCAGTGGTACTTATATGGTTGGCACAAGCACTCTCTCGACATCCCTATAGTCTCAGAGTCACTATTATATCGACCTGTTTCAGCACTAGATGAGTCTCGGCTCTGTCATATAAACTGTATGTATGGCATGATCAATTGCAGAGCATCACAGATGATTGAACTTGCAGAAACACTTATGCTCTTTATGGACCTTCAAACACTCGGGGACAAGGAATTAAAGAAGCTTTCATTTTCACACATTGTCCACTCGATTCGACAAATGAATACTAAGCACAAGAATGATGCTAAGAATCGTGCCTTGCAGAGTATTTTGTTCTCATTGTTGCAGGAAGAACATGAGTCAAAAGTGATTGCTAGGTCAGTGGGACTCCATCGTTTGATTTTTTTGAATTTTTATCCATTTCTTCATAAATATGTTCAGCCTCATCAACAAGATGTAACACACCTTCTGGCAGCAGCAGTCCATGCCTGTCATGATATGGTGCCTCCTGATGCAGTTGAACCATTACTGAAAGCAGTTGGTCAATCAATTTGTACATGATCGAGCTCGTACTGAGATGATTGCTGTTGGTTTAAATGTTGTAAGGGAAATCTGTCTACGAATGCCATTGTTGATGACTGAGGATTTACTTCGTGACCTTGCCCTGTATAAGAAGTCTCATGAGAAAGCAATATCATCAGTAGCTCCATCCCTCATTGGCATCTTCAGACAGCTATTCCCATCATTATTGGATAAGAAATATCGTGGGGGGGTCTGTATTCTGTGATGTGGCAGTCAATTGCAAATACTCCGGCATTCGATCCATCTTCAAAATATATGCGATGGATTTACTCCAGATTATCAAGATCTGTTCCTAATTTCGGTAAAATGGCCAATGCATTTCCAGAAATTTGGAGACAGTTGTAATTTCCAGAATGTGGAAAGTGGCAGAGAACAAGATCCGATTGCCTATGTTTGTCTTCAGTAATGGGATTGACACCTGTAAATGCCACCTCTTCATCAGTTATCAACAAATTCGAGTAGAAAATGGAGCACTTTTCTATCTTCAGAAACGTTGATTGGCTCTTAGTTTTGTTTGTTTAATAATGATAAAACAAATTCCTTGTCTTGGGGTCGATTGTTTTTCCCCTAGCAGAGTTTATTTAATGTATTAAAAAATCATTTGTAAAGGGTTGGGGGAGAGAGTTCTGAGAGGGGTGCATGGAGAAAAACAGAGTTTCATTGTACAACTTTTTTGACAGAGATTTTAATGAAAATACACAGCTCTGGCTTCTAAGATTCCTGTGGTATGAAATTTAACATTTGTCTTTTCCTATGTCTCATGTGTAGCTTGTAATGTTTTACATTTCATCACATAATCATTTCTGTTGAATACTTTTAAGTGAGAAAGGCAGAATTCAATTTATTTGCTCTGTCTTGAGGAAGTATTCATAGTTAATGTTTTCTTCTATTTGACAAGGATCCATTTTCTATGCCCTTGTCGACTTCTCAGCAGTCTTTCCATTCCGTTTATCTCAATTTAATTGTTAAATTTCTTGCCTACCTTGCCTCAGGAGATAACCTATGTTTTTTATTATATTTCGCTATTCAAGCTGTTCTTTGCCCCGTGCCGCCCAGAAAACCCCATCATTCATTAAAACCCCGTTTCCTATCAATTTACTAGCCTAAAGTCCGCATTCTTTATTGGTCATCTCATCCCCTTTGAAAACTTGTTTGTCGAGATAGACCCAGAGAGAGCCCTCTCCTGTCCTCGTAGGGCTAGCTACGAGGCTGAGCGTGGTATCATGTTGCCTTGAGTTTTTCCTTCCTCAGCCTGAGGCATATTTGAGCACTAACAAGTTGGATGATGTAGGTGTAAAAACAATTTTCTAGAAAGACACCTGAAAGATGGTTCGAGGAGCACTAGTATTGATGTGGGGAGTTTGGATTGGAACTTGTAACATATTTAGGGTAGCACTGTTATTGATGGGTGCAATAGCCCTGTGGTTCTTGAAATTGGAGCAGAAAATATAGTGGTCTCTGGAGAAAATACCATGCTATGGCATCAAAGGCTTGGACATATTGGAGAGAAGGGCCTTTGAATACTTCATGGTAATGGTATGGTAGAA
>APFE030430896.1:0-15268 GCA_000404065.3 Pinus taeda
GATCCCCTCTAGTGCTTCTTTCAGTTCTTTCAGTTTCCTTAATTATAGCACAATTTACTATTTTTAGCAGTTTTTCGGGTCCTAAACTTCCAGAGCCGTTTTGAGGCCCTAAACGACGTTTTTTGGGAAATCTACCACCAGCGATTTCTCTGTCCAAAAATCATATTTTTCGTCGTAGTTCTCGGAGAGATCTTTCCAACGGGCTATCATGCGCGTCAAATGGAGATAAGACGACCAATTTGCGACCCCAGGAAGTTGATGTACCAACTTACCCAAAAACGGGGCCCACAATTTGGCGTTTCATCTTCCAGGGTTAGGTTTTGGAACGTGAAGGGTTTTTCCATTGTTTCTCAACAATAAATAGGCCTTCGAGCCTCATTGTAATACAGTTCAGAGGCATGTAGCCACACATCTCTTCTAAGAGATAAGCTGCCATCGCCCTAGCTGGTTTATTTCCATTTCTGGTTGTAAGCATATTTTAGTATTTTCCATTAATGAAATGAAGTATTATTTCCACTGCAACTTGTGTATATGGTTATCTCTGTAATTTGTTGCGTTCCTATTTAATTCTGGATCATCACTAGAGTTGCAATTCTACGCATAGATCTGTTTTGTAGGAATGGACTAGCAGAGGTTCTCTCCTCCTGCAAATAAAAATTGGGCAGGTCCTCTCCTCCTACAGCAGGCACCAAATAATGAAACATATTTACACTAGAGAATCGAGTGGTCTCCAACACGTTTCTAGTGAAATCCATGGCATCCATCTCTAGTGATTGCGATGAGTAGTTTTCCTTGGATGGCTTCACCCAATGTATCTCACAAGCAATGCTTTTCATGCAGATTATAGGGAGAAGAATACAACCTTTTGATTTGAGGTCAACCAGCATAAAATAAAGATTAGGAGCATGTATATTTTCTCATAACCCGACATAATCCATGCAAAAAAAATTCTCCAAGTCAAAAAATCTATTGCTACTCACCCACAAGATTACGCAGGTTCTCACACAGCCACACATGCAGGGATGTGTAGTCGAGATCTCCCATAATCACATCAAGTTCACGACAATAGTCTCACCACTGAAGTCTGGGATTGCATTTTCTCTTCCCAGTGGAAAAAACGTGTATGTTTTCCTATGGACCTTAGGCTCCAGGCAACTCCTTCTTCAGTGACCAAAATTTGAAAGTCTGCAACCCCATCATTCGACTCAAGCACTCAGCGTTCACATAATAGCTTCAACGATTTCTTTGATGTCACCTTAACCTTTCAATGACTTCTTTGATGCAGTAATAGCTTCAACCTTGTCGACTAATTGTTTATTTTATATTCATGCCGACCGGACACAAATTCTCTCCTCCCTTCCCCATTACTGGTCAATCTCTAGTAGCTAACAACGAATCCTGATCAATTAATCTATCATGGTTCCCTCACATATTTCTCATATATATAAAAGAATAGGAGATATCGGGTGTGTGGGGTTGCCCGGTCGTTGCCTTGTGTGTTGCCCCTTTCACCAAAACACATATTTACCTACAACAAGATATTGAAAAGCAATAAATAGCCTACTCTTCATGCATATGTTGTTTCGAGAACGCCTCACACAATACTCATATGGAACAACACCTCAATGCCTCCTCACCATTCAAACAACACTCCATAAACTCTCAATTAAAGAAAATTCAACAACAGCCACAAAGATCGTCTCTCCAACACTACAATAGCCATTTCTTGGCCACACACAATGCTCAGGTGCTCCATGCAATCACTGTCTCAGCGCACACACAACAACAAGTATTTGGGAGACAACTTTAATATGAGACAACATCACTCTCCCTCAACTCTCAAAACTATCGATGGAAAAACTGAAAAACTAAAACAAAATATACTTTCTTATTTCCATCAACCCAGGAGGGGCCAAGTCCTAGGCCCTCACGGGCTTCGATACCATGTTAAAATCAAGGAGAGACATGATATGAAATAAAATCAAGAGGCTCTCCAAGTGAGTCACAATTCACCTAGAGATCACACAGTCCACCTTCAAGGGCTCGACCTCACTAACAAGATCACACAGTCCACCTTCAAGGACTCAACCTCACTTAGGAGATCACGTAGTCCACCTTCAAGGACTCAGCCTCACTTAACAAACATCACACAGGCGTCTGATCCCATGCTCCGATACCATGTTAAATTTCCATAAGAAAATATATGTTATCATTAATCAAATAATGTTATAAATAAATATATGAAGTGTTGTCTCAAGATAGGGAAACTATCTTGGACACATAATCACTTGGTTGAGAGAATATCTCAACCACACACCAATCTAGGAAACAACTCCTAACTAATAGGAACAGACTCCTTTACATAATAAGAATCACAACCGAGACAAGTAGGAATTACATTTTCCAACAATGCCGACAATGAACTATGTAATTGTTCAATTTTTTCATTCAATTTGTCAGTCATCCATTTGTTCGACTCATCTTCATCATCCATTTCAATGCGTTGAACCAGTTTAAGGGTTTCTTCGCATGTCCGTACCTCGTGCATTCTTAGTGGCCCTCAGATTTTTTGCAAACTAAACTAATAATGCTTCATCAATAACATGTGGAATCTTGCTTAAAAAATCTTCGAATCGCTTATCATACTCCCTTACTATCTCATGCAATCATTTTTTAATAGGAGACAACCATTTTTAATATTATTTTTACTTTTTCGTAGGTTTTTTGTGATATTCATGAACGACGTTATCCCACGTTTCCTAAGAGCTACTGTAAACTAGGCCATTCGTGTATCCTTGTCTCGAACATCATTAGTTTCCAAAAACTTCTCACAAACGAACCAATGATTTTTTGGGTCTTCATCTACTTCATAAAGAGCAATATGATTAATGCCCATTTTCATTGTTGGAGTTGCTTCTTTTTGGTTGATCAACTAGTCGGTCTTATCATCTTCCACTTCTAGCTTATGTGTTGATCTTGAACTATTTCCTTGGTTTGACAACTTTTATCTATATATTTGGTGAACCCATTTGCTCTAGGTTGCGACACTTGGACGTTTGGATTTGTATCTTCACTTTTTTTTATTGAGCCTAGAGGGATTATTGTACATCCAATATGAGGGGATTTGTAAGTTTGTTTGTCCCTCCGTGTCAAGTTGACAAGTGCCCCTTTATAAAAATAAAAATAAAATATTATACTTTAAATAGAAAACTAATGTCTACTATAATAAAAAAAACGAATATGATGTAAAATAATTAGAATTAAAAAAAATGTGTGAGTAAAATGTTTAAACCTTATAATTTAAAAAAAATATTTCAATAGTAAATTTAGATTTAAATAAATTATTGGAAGATCTATGTTAACTAATTTAATGTTGATATCAAATTCATATATATCTATATATAGAAAAAAAAATGATAAAATAAAATATTTTAAATCTTGCATATAAAAAATGGTTACCAGTAAAAATATTTTAATACCAATGAATATACTTAATAATAAACCATTTTAATAAAAAGTTAAGTTTTTATGATTAAAACTTTTATTTGGTCCTATATATACTCTATTTGGCATTTAAAAATACAATTTAAATAGTGAAAAATAACATTGTATTTTGCACTCTAAAGAAGTTTGCATGTGAATAAATTTGATTCCTCTCTACTCATGTTAGATGCATACTTAAGATGGATCTATGTTGGTAGATAATAATTACGGCAAGGGAGAATGGTTGTGAAATCTCTAAAATGGAGAAGTATGTCTTAATTATCTTGATTAACACTCCATTTTTGGTTTACAACAAGAATTTCAATTTCTAGTTCATTATTTAAATTGTTTTATTTGTCTTTCTTATACCAAACAATGGGTGCTTCTAAAAAAATATGCAATCACTATTAGAGGAATTCTTTAGGGGTGGGACTTGCTATTGATACAACTAGTGCTTGTTGTATTGTAGGACAAGATTTATCGGTTTCCATCACATGTACTTTCCTTCTACGACTCATTTGTACATCATTGTTCTCTATCGGAATGGGTGGTGCTACACCTCTCCACCCTTGATGTTGGGCATCAGAGGAGTCCTAGGAATCTTTGCTCTCTGGCTCCTCAGTTTGCATTTTATTTCTATGGTACTCTTCTTTTATTTCTTCTTGTATTTTTTGTCTCTTTTCTTGTGCTAACTTCTGAATGTTGGTCAATTAAATATACAATTAAATTCCATCTAGAGCCCTTCGTCTACTATCTTTCTATTGTTGCTTCTTAGTGCTTGATCACATTCCCTCCATTTTAATTTATTAATACTTCTCCTTTTTTCTTTTCTGATTTATTTCTTCACAAATAATCCAACCCCCACCACCCCCCCCCCCCACATGTTGAACCGACTTAGTGTCAATCAACAAAGGTAAGATCAATATCCATTTTTATTTTCTCATAAAATAATCCCATGCTTTTTTTGTACTTTTATAGGGAGAGTCAAGGAACTACTCCCAGTCAATCTGTTTTTGTTAACGGTCAAAATCTAATGGTTCTTGAATAGGTGGTTGATACTCTATTGTATTTTTGGGTCCTTTATCAAGGATAAATTTGTGAAGAATGGTTGGTATAGTACAAAAAAAGATGTTGTGAGAATCATCAAAAAATCATGCTCTAACTCGCTCAATAGAAGTTTTCTCTTCTATTGCTTGTTCTTCAAAAAAAATTTCCAATACATTTTTAACCTACTCATACATATTAGTTTGACCATCATTTGTGAGTTTCAATATCAGTCGGCTCTAATCTTGTTTCTTTCGCATTAGTAGTTTGGTCGAGGAGTTTCTTTATCTCAGCAAAGGATGGTTCGACAAATATTTCTTGTGCTTCTGTGAAAAAATGTTCCCTACACTCTGTGATTGACAATTGATTTTACCATGCGTATTTCTTCAGATAATTTTTAATCTTTGTCTGATGTTGAAAATAACAACAAGAAATGATAAAAATAGAATCCAGAAATTTTAGTTTAATTTGTCCTTGAATTAAACTGAGAATTAAAATCAAATTCTATTCTCATAGAAACTTGTAATAGTTAACTAGAGTGAGTTAACTTAGTTAACTTAGGAATTTCGAGTTGGAAGTCTTTCTGAAGTCATGCATATGTTATCCCTATATTATAGGGGTCCAAGATGAGTTAAGTATGAGTTGTAATCAGTTAACTCAGTTTACAGAGTTAAGTCTAGTTAAATTAGTTCCAAACTATTTGAGGAACTAAAAGTGAGTTAATAATCATTTGTTGCACTAATGCACTCAACTAGTGCTACTCCAGTTAACTGAAGATTCCCTCATTAGAAACTCATGCATTTCGATTCTAAGAAAGACCCAGTTGAGACTAGAGTGCAGGGACAATGTACTATTTGTTGTATAATATTTTGAGTTCTACAAATGGTGCATGCAATCAAGAACTGGACCAAGAAGGGATTGCACAATTATTTATGAGGAATTTCCCTTTAATGAGCTAATTCTTTGAGGAATTGTTCAAAGAATTAGAAGCTTGGAGGCTTGGAAAATTGGATAAGTATTGGCCAAAGGAAGTCATTAGGTGGAGGATAGGAAATACTTGTGTAGGTTAAGCTCAAGTTTGAGCATAGCATATTGTATTTATCCAAATTATTTGACCAAGGGTGCAAGGAACTAGGGAGCTTGGAGAGGAGAGAAGAGGCTTGGATTTGGCTTGAGCTTAATTGTCAATTGGAGATTAATTTCACTGAGTGCTGGGATTGTTCTTATGAGAACAAGCATTTTATTATCATCTTGGATTTCTGATTAATGTAATATAGATAGTAGCTTTTTTGAGTTGTGGCTTTCCCCAGACATTTATTGTGTTATGTGCCATTGATCTTCTTCCTCTTGTTGATTATTGTTTTGCTCGATCTTTATGGGATTTTGTTGTAAAGAGTAGAGGTAGATTTTTGTCTTGCTTTAGTAGATTGCATGAGATTGTGAATCTACAAGATTTTTCTACATCTTCCACTCTAGAATTAACATTTATGTTTGCATGATGTAAGTACTCAAGTCCAATACTACTGACAACAAAATCAATATTGTAGTTTAGTAGACAATGTGCATTGGTTACTAGTAGAAGTGACAAACGAAGTCACATAAACATATGCAACATAAAAATAGAAGAAAAGACGCAAAGTCACAAATAAAGAGAAAAGCTATATATTATATTATATTCTCTTGACAAGCCAATCAAAACTACTACATTAATAATGCATTTTTCATATATATATATATATATATATAATATATATATATATATATAAATATATATATATATATATATATATATATATATATATACTGTTAGAACTGACTCAACTTATCCGACTTAGACTATCAACTCAATTAGAGATTCAACCAACTTTGCAATGTGGATTTCCAAAGTCCACTAGCCCCTCCAACAAGCTATATTTTAACATTATTTGCAGGGAAACATGTAGGTAGATAGAGGGACAAGTCTGAGATACCATATCTCTGATATCATTGTGAGGAACACAAAAATGAAATTTGATTAATGATAAGCATGTATTTCTTTATTCATTCATATAATACACATAAACATATAAATTGACATCCCTTGGTTTCATCTTCCAAGATGTCTCTTAGACTCCTCGTGACTATTCAATTTTACTTGTGGTTTCTTTCCTTCCACACAATTGAATATTATAGACTTACATAACCCATGAGGAGTATGTTTCCAGTACCATTTGTAGGAGCCTTCAATCAAGAACCCATGACATGCATTTCCTTAGGAAAGCACTCGTACCTTGGTGTGCATTTATGAAAGCATTGGTGCACATATCGAAGCAAAGGCCAACAATATTACACTCAGAGTAAATAATGAAGCAAGTATAAGAGGAATATTGATGATTGAGCTCAAAGTACAATGTACATGGCGTGTCTTTTGAAGGAGATCCATGTGTAATAATAGAGAATGACATGGATGAATTAAAACGTGAATATTTATAGGATAAATGTAGGAAGTTGATGCTTGGAAATGATGAATACATACATAAAACACAATCATATCTACAATGACATAATTAATATCATTATGCAAATCAAAATAAAATTGTAAATAGATTACTAACAACATTTCACATACACAAGAGAAAGTCAAGTGAAACCTCAACTTCGAAACACATTTTCCATGGATCCTCTCTTTCTCTTTGTAGCATCAAATTTATACAATATGCTATCAAATTGATCATTGTTTTTCCTCCATTACAAATTATATTAGACTACGAAGGTCAACGGCCAGGGAAAACTTTTTCTTTCATTATCTCTCTATTTTAAATACCTCTTCATAAATCTTTTTACTCTTACAACTTTATTGTTTGTTTCTTCAGTAATATCTTTCAATAATATCTTTAGTAGTTGATATTCTTCACCCACAACTTCCATAAAAACTCCTTTTTCTTAACTTTCTATTTTTCTCGACCGTCGTTGTTCTCTTCCCTTAGTAAATATTCTCTTACCTCCACATCGCATTCATCCAGTTTTCTTACGACTCCTCCATGAATCCCACGAACAATACAAAATGTTATATAACTTTCCATAGGTTTATCAATAACCGCTGAGGCCTTTTCACATATTCTTAGAACCACCAACTCCCTTATAATATCCTTCCCAATGTATTACTATCGCCTCCGTTGTTATCAAATCATCATGACCTTTATAAATATGAGTCAAATTTCCATTATATTTTTTTCATTCCAACCATTGAGTACTTCGATTGATGTTCCTTCAATTATCATTAGCCATCTTCATATTGGTATCAATAGGTTACATTGGTTCTCCATAGCATTAACATGTTCCACTCATACACTCTTTTCTTTTTCTTATTGTGCATGCATTGCAATGGATTGTCTTTGCTTTCATAGTGTTGCCCTTGCAACGAGGAGGTTTATAGGTTTCAATATAATTTATAGTGTTGGAGTCTTCACTAAGGGTAAGATTTATGTGATAAGGTTTTATTTTTATTATGAGGGAAATCTTACTACTTGGATATTTGTTCTAGATGGAGTGTTAAAAATAATACAAGTAGAATACCAACCAATAAAATTACTTTTGTTTTATTTATATAATATGGCAATTGTTCATATTTGTTGGAGTTTCAAACATATTGAACGCTTTAGTTATTCCATGTACATGTGAGATATATTAGATGATTGTTTAGATGACCCCCTCTTCTTGCTAGAAATTATAGTGTTATATACCGTATTTAAAAGAAGACAATCCAATAAATGGACCACTTATTGCTGAAGTTACACATCTTTTGAGTATTTGAATATCTCAATTTATTCTTTTTCAATTATCATTACCAAGCTTCACATAGGTGTCAGTGTCTTGCATTACTTCGCATAACCTTGACATGTTCCATTCATCAACTCTTTTATGCTTCTTCATGCCAATGCTTCACAAAGTAGGTTGCTGTTGCTTTCTGGTGATGTCCTTTAATCAAGGAGAAGATGCATGTATTTTAACGTTATTGATACTGTTGGAGTGTTCATTAATAATAAGAAGATTTATATAGTAAAGTTTTGTGGTTGTTGTTGCTTTCGGGTGGTCTGTTAATCAAGCAGAAGAGGCATGTATTTTAACATTATTGATACTGTTGGAGTGTTCATTAATAATAAGAAGATTTATATAGTAATGTTTTGTTTTTTTCATGAAAGAAACATTATGTATACGGGTATAATGTTAAAAATAATACAACAAAACACAAATCAACTCGATATATATATATAATGTTGGAAGGTAGGTATTATATATATAAAAATAAAAATCTATGATTTTTTTCTAATTTTATTATTTATTTGTAAGTATATTTTATTTAATTTTTTATTAAAAAAAATATTATTATTTAATATGTTTAATTATGTTGATAGTAGTGTGTATTTTAGAATAAAGTTTCATATATTTAATTTAATTAAATAATTATTATATAGATAGTAAGGATTAATATTTTTAAAGAATATTTTAGAATATTTTTAGTAGTATATACAGATTTCTAAATAGTTATGCATTTTTATTTTTTTAATTAAATTTATTAATTAAAAAATAATAATATAAACAAGTCCTATATGAAAGAGTTATGTTTTTTTTGGACATGCCATATTGATAATAAGACATAATATTGCCCATGCTATTGTAACAAATCCTATTTGCAAATTAAGAATCTCCCTAATAAAATGGGGCTAAATCTTCTTTATTATAAATCATGTTTTTGTTAAATATATATATTTTTAACCACTAACGCTCAAAATATGGAAGTTAACCCGGAATATTTCCAGAGTTTTGGTGGCTACATTTATTGAGAAAGCTGCTCCATAAGTACGAGGTAACTTCATAGATGGATAAACTTATATTTTCACTCCGCTTGCGTCATGAGCAGGTCACTAGCTTCCGTCATGGCCAGGCAAGGAGCTTCTGCCATGGTTCCTCGGTCTCCACGCGCAATGTCCTGAACCAACCCATATTTATATGCTGCCAACAACATACGGGGACATTAAGGCGGAGTTATATAACTCTTCGGAGTTTCAGTTGCAGCTTATGTGGGTATTGCAGAAATGAGTATCCCCTCATATCTTAAACGCCTTACAGCAACGCGTTTACGTTCAGGGAAAGTGGTGAGATTTGTTGTGGTGATACTTAGAAAAAGAATTGCAGTTACGAGATTGCAGAAACTGGCCGCCAATCTGCAAATCAAGTACTTTGGAGGAGACAAAGCAGCTAATTTGAATGACCACCATGAATTTTCATGCAGCAGCTCTCTTTCAACTAATTTGTCCATCTACGGCCATGGTGTTAACTCAGGAAGAGGACGAAATAATTTGTATGGTCATTTTCTTCTGAGAGCACTCCTGCACTCCTGCACTTGTCTTAATGTGAAAGACGAATTGGATTCCGAATCGGGTAGTAATGCTGGTATTCCCGAGTTCATTGCCTGCGATGAAGATGATGACCACTATTTCAGCGATAAGCATTCCCATCTTTCAGCTAATTCTTGTTCCAATCAGTCGTCCTCTGATTCCTGCAATTACGTTTCAGCAACCAGATCTTACAACTGTTGTTTGAGCTCAGAAATTGACAGGCAGGCTGAAGAATTTATAGACACATTTTACAAGCAGATGCGTCTGCAGCGTCAAGATTCTTATGTGAAATGCCAAGAAATGTTGGCCAGAGGATCCAGTTAGTTGAAAATTGAAATGAAAGTCGCCGGTAATTATTTATGTATGTTTGCATTGTCACTAATGGCAGAATGTGGAGGTTATATTGGCAAGTTTTAAATAAAACAAACTCACAATTAGCCTATGCATCCTGAAAAAGGTAATTTTGAGAATTCAGTATGTAATTTCTATGTCTTTCTGCGGAGATGCCTGTTTTTCTATCCGCATCCTAAAGGAAGTAAACGTTTTGTTCCAATTGCTTTCGAAATTAATATCGAGATGCATTTCCGAGACACATCTTTCTTTTCATCTCAGCTTTTTTCATATGTATATTTGAAGACAATCTGTTTCCATGAATGTAAAACTTGTGGTATAAGCTTTAAATGCACTCCAGGATGGGAGGATGGGTGTACAAATCCCTTTAACCAATTTAACATTCGGTTAATTATATCTCCTTCCATATTTTATTAATGTGTCCTTCGCTTGAATACAAGTTTGTAGTGTTTGTTTTAAATGGAATTCCTCAGATTCGGGGCAGAGCCATTGGTAAGTCCATAAAATTGAAGTAAATGAAATTTCTCAGCTTCGGAGCAGCACCACTGGTAAGTCCGTAAAAATGTAGTATTATGATCTTGATTGACGCTCATATTCTTTTATGCAGGCTTGGTTCCATTCGAGTCGAGTCGGCATGGGTTCGGTTCTAGTCAAATCTACATGGGTTCGATTCCCGGGGGGGCAATTTTGAGAGATCGATTTCTTCCCCTCACTTCTTTCCCTCAATTCAAAATGAGAGGGTCGATTAGACGAAATGAGATTCATTCGGTAGAATAGCTTTTATCGAGGCTCTGCACCTATCCCCTCTTCTTATTTTACGCAGAAGAAATAATAAATATCCCACTTCATACTTTACCAATTACACTTATTAGTTAGAAATAGAATTATAGATTTCTTTAGAAAAAAAAATGATTATTGTTTATCTAGGTACTTAAAAGTTATAATGGTATTTAAACTAAGTTACACTACCAAGTTATAGTGGTAGTAGTTTAAATAGATGTCTTATTAAAAATTGTAATGGTATTTAAAATAAGTTATAGTGGTAGTAGTTTAAATAGATCTCTTATCAAGTGTGTAATTATGAATTAATTCAATAAAATCTTATAATAATAAAAATAAAATATTGATTTGAATTTTTAAAATTTTAATATAATTAAAATAGGTATATAAAACATTTATACATATAATTTTTTTAAGATATAGAAAATTTTTTATATAGAATTGTTTAATTTTAACTAATTTTAATAGTTAATTTTAATAACTATTTGGTTTTTTCTTGATATTTTTAGATAACAATAATTAGTAGGAGAAAGTATATTGTATATTGCTCTTCCTCAATTTCCATTGTTACATAGCACAAACAATGTCTAATTGTTGCTTCTAAAATTTAAAAATGTCTCATGCCAATGGTTTGGTGAAAATGTTTGCCAATTGGTCCTAATAATTACAAAAATGTAGAATGATGTTTCCAGTGTTAACAAGTTTGTGAATGAAATGATAATGAGTATCAATATGTTTCTCATGTGATGAAAGACATGATTTTTGGATAATGCAATGACTACGCTTTTCTCACAAAATATTTGTCTCATCCTTCCCTTCATATGACCATTGAAGACAAGTTGTTATGTAGATGCTACATATTGTACTTCAATTGAAAATATTATGCCAATGGGTATTTCTTGGATGTAATGAAATGAAACCTAAAACTAAATGGAATGCATAATTATAAGTGCTCCTTTGATCATTAATGCAGCCTACAAAATCATTGTCTATTTACCTAACATGAATTTTGTCGTTCTAAGTGGAATACCAAGTTCTATAATCTATTGCACGTGTGATGTGCCTTAGGATTATTTCACAAACTTTGCAATAAGAATATTTGGGGAACTCCATGAATATGGAAATTAATCTTACTCCATACATAATATTTGATAATTGACATTCTAGTTATAATACAAACGAGGGTTCCTACAAATATTTTGTACAAAGTAGGAATAGTTGTTGATCCTTCATTTGATTTACTTAACTTTGTACCTATTGCAAATGGTGTTTCTACTAGTTTTTTAAATCCATTCTTAAAATTTTAAAAATATTTGCGCCATACTTTAGCTAACAAATAAAATACCTTTTGTAGATCGCTCAACCTCAAATCCAAGAAAACACTCCACAAGACCAAGATCTGGCATTTCAACCTCCATCTTCATGGCTTCTTTGAAATCATCCAATGATAAATTTCATATGTAAAGGAAAACGATTAGAATGTTACCTTATTGATCTAATTTGATGTAATGTGTGGGTTGATTAACCCTTCTATTAAACCCATTGTTGAACAAATATGAATCAATGCGACTATATAACAAGCTCGTGGAGCTTGCTTCAAACCATACTAAGCTTCTTAAGTTTGTAAAATTTGTACTCCTAACCCTTAACTACAAATCTTGGTGGTCGATTCACATAGGCTTCCTCTTCTAAAAGACCATTTAAAAAAAAAAACATTTAACATCCATTTGATAAGCATGCCAACAATTTTGGGCAACACTTGTAAAAATTACTCTAATTATGTCTAATCTTGCTATTGTAGGAAAGCTTTCACAATAATCAATATTACGTTTTTGGGTAAACCATTTTACAACAAGCTTGGATTTATTATTTTCAATTTTCCCTTGCTCATGATTTTTTTTTTTGTAAATCAAATTGACTCCAATAATTGTATTCCATGTTGGTAGATTGATAAGATCTCATTTGTGGATTTGCTCAATTACATCAATTTTTTCATTGATAGGTTGAACCCATATTGATTCCCACACTAGTTCTTTGAAGGTCACTGGTTGACATGAAAATAGAGAAAAAGGTGCTTCCTCATCATCAAGTTATGCATAAATTTCTCTCTAACTTATTGTTTTATAGCTCTTTAAACAAGACCTTCCATGATACAAATCACTATTAGAGCAAGGAATATGTATTGCTAAATTTCTCGTCTTGCAAATTCTCTTTCCACCTATACTCTAGGAAGTCTTGGTGCTTGTTGTCCTATAGAATCCACCATTTTTTCTAGTTTTAGAAAAGGAATGTGATTTCCAACCATCTTACTAATAGGGTCATCCCATGACTAGTCTTATTGCATTTTAATATCACTACTTACTATGAACTTCTTACTACCAAGATTGTATACTCAAGGTGTCCAATCCCATTTCCTAGTCAGATCTTGTACCATGTGTATTTCAAAGCACCAACATCCTTACTTTCATGTGCATTTCTTTCCTTTCACACATGGAACTACCCTAAAGTCACGTAATGGACTTAAGTGTAAAGCATGTGCACTTTTAATAATTATTAAGTCATACTCTATAATGCCCCTTTGTTAACACTATTAGAGTCTTATCCCGTTAGGTCCCTATAATACTAGTGATGCCCCCATTAATATTGTAGTTGTATCCCTTATTAATATTTTTGTGCCCCTTATTGTCCCCATATTGTTATTATTGTGCCCCATAGAATACCTCTATTGTTATTTTTGTGCCTTTATATTATTATTGTTAGGTCGGCTTGGTTATATTGTGACCCCTTAGACTCCATATAGATAAAAGGAGGTTTTGTCATTTGAATCATCCAAGAATTTTTCTTTGTGGTAATGTAAGAAGTTTCCCCCTCGAAGAGGCTGATTCTAAGGCTTCACTATCTTTTCTATCTTTTGTGAGCTGGTTTCATAACATTTGGTATCAGAGCTTTGGATTCTAGGGTTTCGCTGCTCCAAACAGGTCATCATAGAATTTTCGCTATAACGTTTTTCTGTGATGTTTCAAAAGTGAAAAAACAAACCCATTTGATACGAAATTGCACTGAACCTAGGGTCCGAATTTCAGAGCTTTTCGCACTATATTTGCAGAGATATGATCTGACGAAGTTCATCTTTCTGCAGACTCCTGAATTAAATTCCAAATAGGTGACCTGGGTAAAATCGTCATAACTTTCTCTCTGAGCATCGGATTGAAATTTCGTAAGAAGTTATGGAAAGAGGACAAACTGTAGTTTCTTGTATATATTTTTCAGAGCCAAAGTTCGAAACAGTGAGACGTGGCACTTCATACAAGTTCGCTCTTCTAGAAAGGTTTATAATCAGGTCATCTTGGGAGATTGTGCATAACTCTGCCTTGGATAATCTTAATTCGATCAGACTGGTGGCATTGGAAAGAGGACATAGAGGGCTACTACAAGTCATAATTTCAAAACTGGATAATCCAAAATTACAGAGATACATCAGATTCAATATCAAGCTCCTACAAAGTGAAAAAAGGTGTGTAGTTTTTTTAAATTTTTGCATAAGCTTGGTTTGAAAAATTAGTTTGAAGGAATTCAAAGGGCATAGTAAAGCATTATTATCAATAATTAATGCTTCGGGAAAAGAAAATGCAAACACCTAGTAAGCAACCTGAAAGCTCTAGCATGACTCATGAAGAAGAGGAAGAAATGCAACATGATATATCAAAATTACGAGACCAAGTGCCACTTACACAAAAAGTAACAGAATCTGAGATGGATGGTTTAAAGAAAGATGTAGAAGCTAAGATGGATGGTTTAAAGAAAGGTGTAGAAGCTAATATGGATTGTTTAAAGAAAGGCGTAGAAGCTAAGATGGATGGCACAAAAGCTAAGATGAATGGCATGGACGCTAAGATGAATGGCATGGATGCTAAGAAGAATGGCATGGACGCTAAAATAGATGGTATGGATGATAATATGGAAGATTTGAAGATAAATTTGAATAAGTTGCTACAATAAATGGTCACTAATGGTGAAAGGCTAGTAAAGAAAACTCATGATGAGAACAAAAGAAATTTTAATCATGGTTTCATAGGCTCTAATGTTGGATCAAAGAACCACCATATTCCAAAAATCGATATGAGGAAGTTTGATGGCAAGGATCCCGTAACATGGATATTACAGATGGAGCAATTTTTCGATCTCAATAATGTGTAAAACACACAAAAGGTACGTATTGCAACTTTATATTT
>APFE030430899.1:4575-45369 GCA_000404065.3 Pinus taeda
TTATTTATGTATCTATAATTTATTTACCAGATTCCCAAGGATTAGGTGTCTAACATCCCCTGTTAATTCGAAGAGGTGTTTGTGAGTTTAAACATCATTCCAGAATTTTCAAACTTTTTTCTTCCAAGTGCTTTGGTGAGTATCTCTACAACTTTCTCATTTGTGAAAATTTGTCTTAAATGAATCGTCTTGGCCTCTACATGTAGTGAACCAAATGATACCTTGCCTTGATATGTTTTGTTCAATTATGGAATTTTGGATTCTTGGCCAACTTAATTGTAGAAGTATTATCAATCAGAAGGGGAGTAGACTTCACTTGTTTCTCTTGCAAGTCTTCAAGATTTTTTCTAAACCACACAATCTCTTTTGTTTATTTTTCACCTGCCACATATTTTACCTTTGTTGAGGAATTTTATAGAACTAAATATTTGCATGACATCCATGAGACATCACTTGATCCAAGACTCATCATATAGACTGAAGTAGACACTCCATTTTCCTTATCTCCATCGAACTCTAAATTTTAATATCCACCAAACTAAAGTCACCCACCTGTGAATATTTGAGTCCAAAGATTGAGTTCCTTTCAAGCACTTATGATAAATAATTTGTAGCCGATCAATGTCTTTCACAAGGCTTTTACATAAACTAGGCATGTATTCCAACAACAAATGAAATATTTGGTCTAGCAGTGTTGAGGCAGATAATAATTTCCACAAGTTTTCTATACACAGTTGCATCCTCAAATTCATTTCCTTCTTTAGATGTCAACTTCAAATTTTGTTCCATTAAAGTAGACAAAGGATTACATTCAGTAATGCCAAGCTCATTCAACAGTTCTCTAATGTACTTCTTTTGAGAAAAGAATATATACTTTGGGTTTCGGGTCACTTCAATGACCAAGTAGGAGTGAAGATGTCTCAAATCTATGATCTCAAATGCTTTCTTCAACTCCTTTTTTATGGGTGCGATATAGTTTTCATTATTCCCTAGTATCAACAAATGATCTACATATACCACAAACAGACACCATTTTTTCCAATTTTCTGAACAAACAAAGTTTCATCAACAAGATTAAATTGTTTGAAGTTTAATTCTAGAATATGTTTGGTCAATATTTCATTCTAGGCTTGTGGTGCTACTTTTAGGCCATATAAGGATTTGATGAGTTGCATAGTTTTTGTTCTCCTCCTTTCACAACAAAACCTTCTAGATGAGACATGAATACATTATCTTTCAAGTCTCCATTAAATAAAGTATTCTTCACATCCATTTTGAGCTACCATGGTAAAAAGAGTCTAGATGGTGGCCCATTTTTCTATGGGGCCAAAGTTCTTCTCGTAATTGACACCTTATTATTGTGAAAATCCTTTTTCCATGAGTCTTGCTTTGTAATTTCCAAGTGATCCATCTAACTTATATTTTTTTCTTGTATATCCATTTGTATCCAATTGCTTTAGTTCCCAATGGAGGGTCCACCAAATTCCATGGTTCATTCTTTATGAGACCATCATACTCCTACATTCCTTATTTCCACTCATCATGATAAGTGGCTTCTTTAAATTAATTTGGTTCAAAATTAGTAGAAAAAATCAATTCACAATCATATGAAACATCCATATCATCAATTAAGTTAGAATTATCTACATCACCTACATTTTGTCTGGTAGAACTTCTGGTTCATATCTTTCCAAATTCATTAAGATGAAAACTTTCAAGTGTTTTGGTGAGTCGTTTTGGGGGGGAATTTTGAGATGTCTGGGTTGCTCTATTGATTAAGACGGGGCTACATCAATATTTAGCCATCCAATCCTCTTAATCACATCACTCAAAACATCTTTCTACTCTAAATAAGTGATTGGAAATTCATGAGGGGGAGACAATGATTTAGAAGAAGATTCCATAGATTGGTCCAAGATAGGGATACCCCCTTCAAGATGTGGAATATTATTATCAAATTCATGATGAGTTTTTGCATGATTGAATCTATCCAAATGATCAAAATATCACTCAACAATGTTGTTAGTGTTGGAAGATTCAAGAAAAATCACATCTCTAGCAATACAAACTTCTTATTTACCTCATCATAAAGATGATATGCTTCAGTGGTATCTAAATACTCCAAGAAGATGAATTTCTAAGTCCTTGCATCAAACTTGCTTCTTTGTTCCTTAGGAATCAAGGCATACTATGTGGAACAAAAAGTCCTAAGATTCCTTACTGAAGAAATGTGTCCATACCACATTTCATAAAGATTATTATTTTTGAGAGCATGCAATGGAAATTCATTTTCGACATCTCGTCGAAATTTTGGCTAATACAAATACTTTTGTAGCATGACCACTTCCTTTTGAATGAAAAAGTGTCCTACCATCTAACTATAATGAGATTCCAAAATCAACTTTGTGCACTCACTTGAAGGAACACATGGATGGCCTAGATGGAATAATAATCGATCCTTATGGTAAAAATATGTGACAATCATGCTTGTACTTAGAATTTAGTATGTGGCATAAAAGCTAAGATTTCTCTCATAAAGTTGGCACCATCTAGAGGCGTCATGTCTGGAGGAGTGAAGCAGCATAATTAGTGTTGCAACTAGGTATTGACTACAAAGATGTGATTGGTGATCCTTGTCTTATATTTGATATTGAGATGCAACTACTACAAGTACTTTGACCAATTTTTATGGAATTCATTCAATAATTTTACTTATCTCTAGATGAACTATACAAGCCTTGATTACTGTGGATGATTATCTCCTCCCCAATAATGCAATTATTCAATTAACGTACATATGAAAAACACCTAATAGTTTCTCACTATGGTAGGCCACTAGATGAGATTGTTGAGTGAGAATTGTGTCCACAACATAGTCTAAATAAAGCATGTATCTCAATCTCAAAAGGCTTTTGTCGATTGAGTAAGGAAAGAATTAGGGATGAGAATAGGTGGTGTTTATGATCCTTAAAAGCTTTCTGTTGTGACTTTCCCCACATTAAGTTTTCTTTGCCACCAACCTCAGTCACTTGTTTGAGGGCCCATGCAATATGAGAGAATCCCAACTTGAAATTGTGATAGAAGTTGGTAAGGATTGAGAAACTCTAAATCTTAGTTAGTGTGGTTGGGGATGGACAATCACGAATGATATATTTTGTATGAACCCGTTAATGTTTAGCATTGGCTTGCTGAGTGTGCAGAGGCCTAGTAGTCTGCAGCTAAGTGCGCGAACCCCTACAACTGAGTGGACAGGGTGAGTCAAGTTTGTAAATAGTGGAAGTATTAATAAAGAGAAGTTTCTATCAATTCTATGTCTTTATTTCCTGTTTTATGCATCTGTTATATTGGGTATGAATTTCAATTTTAATGCTTATATGATGGACGAATTTGTATAATTTTATTGGCTAAGTGAACGCAAGATAGAATATCTATTTACGTGAAGATAATCAAGAAATTTTAATAAGATAAGTAAGATACTTTGCATAGTGTAGGAGATATTGTAGTTCGCTACCTTAGCAGCATGAAAGGACTTCAACCCCTAGTTAGGGTTGCGTGAAAGCCAATTATGAAAAATCACAAAGGTATTGAAGGGTAGAATAGTGTGTGAAGAGACCTGTGCAAAGGCATATTTAGTTGGACTAAACCGACATCACATCCATCTCAAGGATGCAGAAACTTGGTTCCAGCATCCCCCCATAATGTTTCGGGTGAGACTCTAGTATGCCCTTTGCAAGTTGATGTGGAAAGGGCCAGTAGTGTAAGGATTTGTTTGGAAAAATAACTCTGAACTTGGGTCAGGCCCCCATAAGCAAATAAATGGTTTTGTTGTCAGGACCAGAATCTGCATGAGAAATGTGTGATGTCATATCATTGGAATCCAACTAAGAAAGAAATTGAAGGTTGGTTGGACAGAAGAATTCATGAGTTCGTGGCGCAGAAAAACAGAAACCTGCAACCATCAAAAGAAGAGTGACTAGATAGCTACTTGTATCCATAGATCCATGAAATCTTTTTCGCGTCCTTCCCTACTGAGCTATACGAGTGGATCACAAAGCTAGCAGATAGTTAAGGAAGGTGGAAACTTGATGGTCCTATTATGTGGACCCTAGAGCTAGTGTGGAGATTAGAAGCATCGGAGGATAAGATCGCACGCACTGTCAATCATTGGCTCAATCGTATTATAGGAGGATTCATTACTGAGTTCACGGTTGACACCTCAGTCAGCTACAACGAGGCAGAGCGATGCTTTCTCAGAGGATCGCGAGGTAAGTACATAAAGTCTTTGAATACTTGGATTAAAATGTTGTTGTGCAAAAAGAGGGTTATGTAGTTACCTTGATGTTCGGGGCTACGCGAAGTGGAAGGGTTTAAGGGGATGAAGGAAATAAGGGTCCAGAAAATAGCCCCTTGATTTCACCTCCATGAGGAAATGAGGAAGAGCTCATGAATGTCTCTCCGTGAAGTGTTATTCATCTGATAAGACAAATAATTCCACAAATACCACCTCCACCCACACCACCACTTGCTTCACCTCCATCACCTCCATCTTCACCCGTACCAACTCCACCACCACTGCGATTCTGTTGAAGATATTGGAGAATATCCTAGAATAGGTAGAGTTGGTTCACGTAGCCTCAGGATAGGAATTAGTTTCTATTTCTTAGGATGTTGTTCTCACTTCCCTAAACCATGTATTCTATTTAATGTGTAATGTTGATGAACAATGTAGAGCATTCTGCAGAGGCAGACTCTCCTGGTTCAAACTCTCTTTCATAGAGCTGACGAGTGGGTTTTATTTTCATTATTACAAACATTTCCATTTTTATCATGGTATCAGAGCGTCAATGTTGAGGAACCTGTATGCTGGCTGGTGGGTGGTTCTTTGAACCGAAATTGTCACAGGTTTTGCGTGGATAGCTGCGACGATACACTACTACACTTCTCGAAATTTTCATTTTTCGATCGTCACAGTTTTCCAGAGTACAATTGTGACGGTTGCGACTAGTCTCAGAAAATTGGTGTATTTCTGCGACTAGTCTCGAAAAATTGGTGTTTATCTGCGACTAGTCTCGGATATTGGGCAAATATCTGTGACAATCGTGTAAATCAAAGAAATTGCAAAGGGAGCTAAGAATAAGGCCATAGCTATCAGAGAAGATGAGTGGGGAAGCCAAGAACAAGGTTGTAGCTGACAACAAGAGGTTGTCTAGAGGCTGAGAAGAAAGCCACGGAGATTTGCACGTGTGTTCTGAGATCAAACAATAGTGATTTGTCTTTATCACAGATTTGGGGTAAATTTGACATCTTTTACCTGTTAATTTTTTTTTCTAAATCGCCAAGATGAATAACAATATATTTGAAGCATGCATGAATGAGCATAACAAGCTCGATGGTTGCAATTATGGAAATTGGAAGTTTAAGATGCAAAATCTGCTAGAAGCGCAGAGTGTTTGGATGATTGTGAATGGGGATGAGCTGAGACCCACAACTGGATCAGCATCGGTTCTAGATTGGGAGAAATGAGAAAGCAGAGCAAGGAAAATGTTAAAGATGTCAGTGAAAGATTGTATTATACTACACATCAGAGAAGGTAAGTTAGCTAACGAGATATGGGGAACTCTGAAGGAATTGTACGAGATCAAAAATTCAAATCATCTTTTGTTCCTTAAGATTAAGATTGTGTCCATGAAAATGGAGGAGAATGAAATGATTGCTTCATTCGTAGCAAGGATTAAGGATATGAAAACCAAATTATTAGATATTGGTCATACAATGGATGATACAGATCTTGTGACCATTACAATGAATGGTGTCACTGTTGACTATCAGATGTTCATCACTGGGATTAATGCTAGAGAAAAGATCTCGCATTTTGAAGAGCTGACAGGTATACTGATGTAGGAAGAAGAGAGAAGATTGACTCTGAAGCCCCAGAGTATCGATCTTGCATTGGTGGCGAGGAAGAACTTCTACAAAGGGAAAGGAGGTCCACAACAACAAAATGGATAAATTTCACATAAACAACCAAATCTGACCAAAGGTATCCATCTGAATAAAAAATACTATGAAACTAAATGTTTTTATTGTGGAAAATTGGGTCATATTGCTAGGGAATGTAGGAAAAAGAAGTATCATGAAGAACAACAGAAGCCAAAGAGATATGCAGGTCATCTCGCGAATGGTGATCAGGTGTAGAATTTGAGGTTGTTCATGGCAGATTGTGATGAAAATGTTGATGTAGACATTTGGTATGTAGATTCAGGAGTGTCAATACACATGATGGGAACAAACACTAGTTGGATGATTTTAAAGAGATCAACAAAGGCGCACAGATTTACCTAGGAGATGACAAAAGTCATCAAATCAAAGGATGTGGGAAAGTTTTTGTCATTCAACCTGATGGTAATATTAAACAAATTTATAATGTAATGTATGTGCCTGCCATAACTAAGAACTTGATTTTTGTATCAATGATTACAGATAAATATTTGAAAGTTGAATTTTTAAAATCTAACAGTTACATTAAGGATCTACTACATGGAATGAAGACAATTGCTACAGGAATCCGAACAGGAGGACTGTACAATTTGGATGTGAGATCTGCACCAGTTTGAGCATTGACAACAGTGAGTGTGAGGACAGAAGAGCTTTGGCACCAGAGATTCGGCCACATCAATTACACTGATTTGTTGTTACTACAGAGGAAAGAAATGGTAAGAGATCTTCCTATGCTAAAGCAAGTACATAATGATTGCGATGCTTGTAATTTAGGAAAAATGCATAGAGAAGAATTCCCTGTTAGAATAGAAAAGAAATATAGGGATATACTGGAGTTAGTGCACACAAACCTTTGTGGTCCCATTCAGACAAAATCATTAGGAGGCGCAGTGTATTTCCTAATGTTTATTGATGACTACACGAAGTTTTCTTGGGTCTATTTCTTAAGCAAGAAGAGTCATACATTCGAATGCTTTAAGTAGTTTAAAAATATGATTGAAAGAAAAATAGGGAAACAAAAAAAAAATTCTCTGTTTTGATCAAGGGGATAATATAGGAAAGATGGGATGATAAGATATTGTAAAGATCATGGAATTTTGCAGCAGTTTACAGCACCCCATACTCCATAGCAGAATGGAGTAACAGAAAGGAAGATAGAACTTTGGTGGAATGTGCGAGAAGTATTCTGAAAGGTAAGAATCTTTCAAATGGTTTTTGGGCTGAAGCAGTGAGTACTACGGTTTATTTAAAAAATAGGAGTCCTACAAGAAGTCTTGAGTTTAAAACTCCTTTTGAAGCTTTGTATGGATATAAGCCTATAGTAAAACACTTAAGAATATTTGGATGTAAAGCATTTGCCCACATACCAAAGGAAGATAGAAGAAAATTAGACTCAAAAGCCATCAGATGCACTTTTATAGGGTATTGTTCATCATATAAAGCATACATATTATTTAATCCATCTACTCACAAGATCTTTGTTAGTAGAGATGTTAAATTCCATGACCATGATAGTGAAGAAACTGATAAGCACTATGATGGATGGGACATCCCGTACTTTGAAGAAGAGGATGCAGAGAACAATCAGGATCAGCAGCAAACAAAGGTAGAGGATGAACAACAACAACAACAACAACAACAACAACAATAATAGCAACAACAACAACAGCAGCAGCAGGAAGAAATAAGGTTTGAAACCACTACCCCACCACTCAGGAGATTAGGTAGGAAAGCTCAAATGCCTACAAGATATAAGGAAAATGCATTTATAACTAGTATGATGAATGTTGTTGAACCATCTAGTTATAAATAAGCAAATGAAAGTAATGAATGGAAAATAGCCATGGAATAGGAATATGATTCAATAATAAAAAATAACAATTGGGAATTGGTAGAACTCCCTAGAGGAAAACTGGTCATAGTTCGCAAATGGTTATATAAACCGAACATCAATGCAGATGGAACTATAGAAAAATTGAAAGCTAGGTTGGTTGCAAAGGGGTATACATAAAAAGAAGGGCTAGATTATGAATAAACCTTCACCCCTGTAACTAAATTGAACACCATCAGAACGTTAATTGTTTTAGCTACTAAAAAACATTGGATGAGGCACCAAATAGATGTAAAGTCTACATTTTTGAATGGGGAACTGAAAGAAGAGGTTTATTTAGAGCAACCGGAAGGGTTTGTCCAGAAGGGAAAAGAATATTTAGTCTATAGGTTGAAGAAAGCACTCTATGGATTAAAACAAGTTCCGAAGTCATGGTATGAGAAAATTGATTCATTTTTTCTACAAGCTGGCTATAATAGAAGAAAGAATGATCCTAATCTTTACACCATGAAAGATGAGCAAGGGTGCGTAGTGATGATTTCATTATATGTAGATGATTTGATAATTACAGGTGATGCTATATCTCTAATTGATGAAATCAAGCAGCAGATGTCACAGATGTTTGAGATGAAGCATCTCGGTGAACTCAAATACTGTTTAGGTCTCGAGATCTAGAGAGATTCAAGTCAAACATTTATGTCTCAAGAAAAGTATGTCAAAAGCCTATTAGAAAAGTTTAGAATGGATCAGTGTAATTCTGCACTGGTACCATTGCAGCAGAATATCAAATTGCAGTGTGATGATTGCTCAAACGTGGCGGATGCAACACTTTACAGATAGCTGGTTGGGAGTCTGATCTACCTAACCACCACTAGATCTGATTTGGCTTATGCAATCAACGTGTTAAACCAATTCATGTCTAATCCACTTGAAATCCATTGGAATGTAGTGAAGAATGTTTTGAAGTATCTACAAGGTACTGTAGATTATGGAATTATTTACATTGACTCTTCTGATGTTAGACTGGTAGGATTTGCAGATTCAGATTGGGCAAGAAATGTAAATGATCATAGATCTATAACAGGTTATGCATTTAGTCTTGGATCTGGGTTGATCATTTGGAGCAACAAGAAGCAGAACACAGTATCCTTGTCCTTAGCAGAAGCAGAGTATCAAGCCATGTGTGCAGCAACATGCGAGGCGATTTGGTTGCAGAGAATTCTCCAGGATGTTGGGGAAGAACATATAGTTGCAACAACAATTAGATGCAACAATCAAATTTCAATCAAGCTGACCAACAATTCGATGTTTCACAAAAACATGAAACATATTGATACTCCATTCCATTTTGTAAGGGAGAAAGTGCAATCTAAAGAAATTCATCTGGAATATTGTAATACATGTGATAATGTTGTGGACATTTTCATTAAGCCCCTTGGAAAAGCAAAATTTCAAATGTTTAGGGAGATGTTAGGTATATATGTGAACCCATTCTCCATTAAGGGGGAGTGTTGAAGATAATGGAGAATATCCTAGAATAGGTAGAGTTGGTTCATGTAGCCTCAAGATAGGAATTAGTTTCTATTTCTTAGGATGTTGTTCTAACTTCCGTAAAACCATGTATTCTATTTAATGTGTAATGTTGATGAACAATGTAGAGAGTTCTGCAGAGCCAAACTCTCCTAGTTCAAAATCTCTTTCGTAAAGCTAACCAGTGGTTTTTATTTTCATTATTACAAACATTGCCATTTTTATCAGATTCAATATGGCAAGCACAGTGAAGTTTCCTATGTTCAAAGGTTTGGGAAATGAGGATTTAGACCAATTCTAGTTTGTTGTAAGGGTTGTATGGGAAGTAAAAGGTGTTGCAGATGACCATATAAAGAAAGCAACACTAGTTAACACCCTGCAGAATCGCGCATTGACCTGGTATATTAAGTACTCCAACGATAACCCAAATCTAAGAGTCGCGAATATCTGAATAGTGCTAAATAAAGAATTTAGTAGGACTAAATCTAAAGCGCAGTCGATCATTGGATTTAAAGAGATTACAATGCTACCAGGCGAGACTCCTTGGGAGCTGAATCAGAGGCTGAAATGTGTGATTCACGAAGAAATTATGAATATGACAGATGGACAACATCGTGAGTGGTTTGTAGCTTTTCTACTACCACATTTAAGGAGTGTGTTGTTGTAACATAAGATAACAGCTTAGGCAGAGGCCTTAAAGATATCTATGAGGCTACATGAGACCCTAATGCAAGATCCTAATTTGGGAGTTCAACAAATCCATGGGCAGCTGAAGAATCTATGCCTTGAGATGTAGATTCTGAAACAAGATAGGACAGTTCGACCAGAAGCGTGCGAAGAAGTGTAGTGCGTAAAATGCAAGAGCCAGGGTCATGGCAAAGACCACTACCTAGTTTTTACAAATTACCTCGTAGAAGGAGGACCGATGATGTTAAGACCGGAAGCTCAAGCAGGACCTAGTGCGACACCTACTTTGTGGCGTCTGATCTGTCAAATAGCTGGAAAACATGCCATAGACAATTGTCACTTGTTACAAAAGTATACACAAAATTTGCAACAGTTGTTCTGCAACTTTTGCAGGTTAGTGGAACATGATGAGCATGCCTGCAGAAGTTATGACTTGATGATGGATAGAACCCCCACCTATAGGATCCAAGCCAAAACGCGACCCCTTGACCAAAATGTAGGAATGGCACGAACAAGATTTCAGGGGCACGGACGAGGCCGAGGCAGAGGAGGACCTGGTAGAGGTCGCAGATAGTTGATTTGCTACAATTGCGAAGGGCAAGGACACTATGCCTATGATTGCACTAATCCAACGCACCTGTTGTGCAAGTATTACATGCTATTTGATCATGACATAGAAGATTGTCCTATGCTGATAGCTAGGATACATGGCAAAGGAGCGCTACTGCCTCCTCCGACTCAGAACCTATAGATGATGAGGTCCGATCCACACGAGGAAGATTCGAATGTAAACATTGTGCTCCAAAGTGGAATCGCGACGGGGAATGACAAAGGAAAACAACCTAAAGAGAGTACTTGGGTTTGCAAAGCTCCGATGAAGGAAGAAGAGTTTGATTTGGAGCGCACTAGGGAAACCTTCATGGAATCTAAGAAGAGCTTCGTTGATGCCTCCACTTCAGGAAGCAAAGATAAACCGGAGCCAGAAATGGACCCATCCATGCTGAAAACTTTCCTTGAAACATGTATGAAGTTACTGCACGATATTAAGGCTATGAAAGGGCTACATGAACTCATCAACAGATGCGTTGGGACTGTGCCAAGAGAACCGTGTGTAGTTCGGAAGATCGGAAAACATAAAACAAGAATGGGATGAGAAATGAGACTTACTGCGTAGATAAGAGAATATGAGATGGACCAAGTCATTCTGGATTTGGGATCAGACGTAAATGTTTTACTAAAACATACATGGGAGCGAATGGGGAGACTTGCACTACAATGGTCTCTAATTCAACTAAGGATGTTGAATCAGCAGAAAATAATACCCATAGGCCGATTGTAGGGAATAACTATGGATATTGAAGGAGTGAGCGCATTGGAAGATTTCAAAGTGATAGATATTGTTGATGATAGAAATCCGTACCCCACGCTCTTGGGAATTGACTAGGCCACTGACATGAATGGGGTAATTAATATGAAGAAGCAAAAAATGATATTTGAAAAGAAGTCATTGCGCGTAATTTTACCCCTAGACCCTGTTGAAGGATTGCGTTATACTGATCCAATCCGCAACTATGAAAGTGATGATGATCTGGACTGCATCTACAAGATAACAGCCTGAGACCAAGACTGGGTGAATCCCATCGTGAATGGATGGATTACATGGGAGCACAGAAGCTCTTGCACTTCAGATTCTGATGAGGAAATAAAATGATGGTAGAATCGGTTACACGAAGTAACTACACTAAACTGCAATATGATGACAAGGTCATTGTGTTGCGTGTCGATAGAAATTAGAGATATTCCTACTTATGATGTTCTAAATGAGGTAGATACCTTCTTGGATGCATTTGAAAGGGAGGTGTTGGAAAAGTAATGCTTCCAGGCCTTAGACTGGGTACCGTGTGCTATGTTCGGAAGATGGTGGGGTACGCACAAAGGAAACTTTGATGATTGGCACGAATGTAGGATAATGATGTGAGTATGATTTGGGAAGCCTAAGGTGCGATTGACAGACAAGTATGATGGGCAGGATGATCTGTGCACACATCTGGCCAAGTGGATGGAGGCCTTTGGAGAAAAGCCCCAACCTGTGTAGAGGCATATTTCTTCTGCACTAAAATACCTGGTCAATAAGCATGTGTTGGGGGGTGAACTTGCATATGGCTCTTAATGTTAGGAAGAAATTATACATGAAGAGTAACCACATAGAAGATTCTATGCATGGAAGCGTTTAACAAGGTACTAAAAAATGTGCTGCCCAAGGTATGCAATGTGCAACGAAGTGATGAGGATCTACACATACCTGCAATGTTATGGACTTATTGAACGACATGCAAGAAACTGACGGGACAAAAACCTTTTAGGTTTTTCTATGGAGTGGAAGCCATAATGCCTATGGAATACATCTTTCTTAGTTTGTACATAGTAGCGCTTATAGGTATTACGGATCACAGAGCCCTGGAGGAGAGGCTTGCACAGCTGGAAGAGCTCGAAGAAAAATTATTTTTAGCTGGATTCGATAAGCAGGTCCAAAATCAGTGTGGAAAGGCATGGAATGACTGACACATCAAGTTGTGAAAATTCAAGGTAAACGATCTAGTATTGTTGTATGATAGTAAGTTTGATGAATTCCCAGGAAAGTTCAGGATGCACTGGTTAGGGACGTATATTATTAAGGAGATTATCGACGGAGGTGCAGTATAGCTGGTCAAGTTAAATGGAGAGCCCTTCCTAGGAAAAGTGAATGGAAGTCATTTGAGGCCATACACAGGTGGCCCGGCCACCTGACTAGTTGACTGAAGCATAGTCTTAGTGTTCTAGGTAGCTGAAAGGAGGTGTGGGACTATAAACTACTCTGCCTAGGAACTGCTTGATGTCAGGATTGCACGCAGTAGCGAAGTGTTACAGGTTCCACGACAGCACAAATATAGTTGCGCTGACATGCAGGTCAATAGAAAGTGACCATTATAGTCACTATTCATGATGTGATGCTTGGTTTGAGGCCAAATGGAGTGGGTGGCAGGCATTTAAGGCGAACTTTATGTGCTAGATTCTTGACAATATATTGCCAATCTAGCATTAATGGACCGAATGCGGGGGGAATGGTCGAATTCAAATTCAACAGGTGCTATAAATTACAGAGGGTTGTCCAACAAACAACACTTGGAAATTTGAGAACTAAGTTGTTGCACACACAGATAGTTATGAACCGAGACTTGTTCGATATTCTAAAGGCGAATTCATTACTTGAACAATTACCAAAGATGCTGAGAGAACTATGGAATCGTACTATGGAAGCACTTGAAGAAGTCATAGATACCAGAGAAATGACCGCCGAGGAAGCCGCGCAAGTAATTACAGAAGTGGAAGCCCTGGAGAGCACTGGGATAGTTGTTGAGATCCCTAAATCACCATGAATGTCGAGACCTAAGAAGGATAAGCAGGCCATGATATCAGTGTGCATCTCACCTAGAAATCTGCTGAGGGCCAAGCTCACAATGGAGGAAAAGGAGAAGGACATTAATTTGGAGGCCGTTGAGGAGGAAGAGTTTGAAGAGATCCTGGTGGAGGAGGAGGATGTAGAGATGGAAGTCGAAACCCAGGGTGTAGACCCTCTCACGAGGTTGCCTAAATATGTTCCTCCACGGAAGGGTAAAGCCAAGGTTCGCAAGGATATAGATGAGAGCAAGAGTTCTTTACAAACTCCACTACTCCCTGATGACATAATTTTTTAAGGAGCACACTTGGGACGAGTTCCCGTGCTTAAATTTGAATATTGGGATCTCACGGACCATTAGAAGTTCCCACATTTAGTGACCACACAGCGAATGTGCTAGAATATATATGTGTTGGCTGGAGTGATAGAGTTGGAGCCACGAAAATGGCTTAGAGGTGTTGAGAAAGCAGGGTTATTAAACCTGCTCTGAGTGTCACATTACCACCGCGCCCCAGTGACCATTTTCGTTGGCAGGCAGTCACTCAGTGCGTTGCCGAACTTGAAGTAATCCAATCAGAGTTGGGAGGTTTTCATGCAAAGATCTCCGCACCTACAGAGTGACGCGAGGAAGAGTCATGATGTTTGTGCAGGGGGCCTGTTGGGCGTGTGATCCCCCAAGGGAAGTTTTGGGGGTTAAAGCCTAGATTTTGGTTAATTTTGTAATTCCAATGTAAAGAATCTACATTTTGTGGGCACGGAGCGTGTAGTTGTTAAAGAGTGATAGGGTTTTCCACCCTTATTTTGATAATTTAATGTCGGTTGTAGAAGATCTTCCCATGGTCTACGGACCATGGGATTGTATAAATAGAGCGAGGCTCTAAGTAGTTAATGCAGCTAATCAATAATAGAATATTTAAGGAAGAATGATGTATGCAAGATAGTGTTGAAGTGTAAAGTCTAGTTTTGGGTCATACCATAGGAAGAGGCTCTGTAGCTGAGTGCGCAGGGCAAGTCAAATCTGTAAACAGTGGAAATATTAATAAAGAGAAGTTTTTTATCAATTCTGCGTCTTTATTTCCTATTTTCTGCATCTGTTATATTGGGTATGAATTTCACTTTTAATGCATATATTATGCGCGAATGTGTATAATTGTATTGGCTAAGTGAATGCAAGATAGAATATCTATTTTTGTGAAGATAATCAAGACCTATTAGTAAGATAAGTAAGATACTTGGCGTAGTTTAGGAGATATCACAGTTTGCTTCCTTAGCAATGCGATAGGACTTCAGCCCCTGGTTAGGGCTGCACAAAAGTCAATTATAACAAATCACGAAGGTACTAAAGGGTAGAATAGTGTGCGAAGTGACTTGCACGAAGGCAGGTTTAGTTGGACTAACCAACATCACATCCATCTCAAGGGTGCAGAAGCTTGGTTCGAGCATCCCCCCATACTACTTCGGGTGAGACTTCAGTCCGCACTCTGCGGGTTGATGCCGAAAGGTCCAGTAGTAGGGATTTGTTGGCTAAATAAATCTGAACATAGGTCAGGCCCCCATAAGCCAACATAGCCCCTACATATGGCACTTGATTTCCTCATTTTCTAGAAGAGAGAAGTGATAAATTGGCCCATTAGGTAGAGGTCCACCAGGAAGGAGTCAGATTGATTGAATACTTGACCTGATAGTGAATCAGGTACACCAACGGGTGAGGATAAGATGTATTTTAATTATTTTGTGACCTTTTCCACTTACTTCTTCTACATGGAGAGGCCCTATGTGCAGGTTATGGACATGGTTGTGACCTTGTTCTCACTTAGAGTTAATCAGTAAGAAGAAAAATTTCTTGGTATGGGATATGATCTTCCTACATTACTTAATAGAGATCAAAGAAATGGTGGTAGGTGAAGCTATCTCCAATATCATATATCTCTATCTACCCAAATTAATAATAACATTATGTGGTTTAGACTCATACAACATGACACTTCCACAAGTATTTCTGGCCTAAAATAACATCACAATGTGGGAAATATCACACATTACCTCATCCTTTAAGGGCTTACTTCCATATGGTGGGTGACCCTATTGTCTAATATGGATGTCTCACCCTTAGTAGATCTGCCCAATGGTGTATGGCTATAGGCGCGGTGTTGTTGGTAGCTCTGACCACTTGATGACCTTTAATAAGAAAAGGTTATTTTGAATTATCCTATCAACAATGAAGTGTAATGGAGCACCCTTCACCTACATATAGGAGTGAAAATGGAACTAACCTTCTTCCTATTCTTTGGGTTCACTTGGCTAGACCTTCATGGTAGAAATAGTGGCACTTGATTCTCCATCAATGGTTTTATTCCCCTTTTCTAGATCTTATTAGAGACAACACTTGCATTTGAATCCAACACTTTCAACTTAGCCACCAATGACTACTCTGTGTGACACTCATCAATGTTATGCTAAGGGCCCTTATGGAACTTGCACCACTTTATTGTCCTTATTTTCCTTTTGATAACCCTTGTTTTATTATGGCTTAGATATGTTTCCTTGGAGTGGTCCATCCTAGCTCCGTCCTTTTTTTTGTAGGTTGGGGCAGCCTTTCCCTACTTCTTCTATGAGTAATTCATAGACCCAAAATTTCACTTCCTCTATTTAAATTTTTGCTCAAATTTGATAGCATATTAGTGTATAGGGCCATGTGAGGAAATGCATACAAATTTCACTTATGTATGAATGTATTTGTGTAAAACATTGCAATACTTGAGCACTAGATATTTCTTGGAGTCTTTGATATCTATCTCGGTGTGCAAGGTATGGAAGATATTTGTGAACTTTGGCAATAGTTGGTCCCTCTCCTGCAGTAGTGTAGTCTATATCATGTTTTTGTCATCGTAGCTTTGAAAAGGGTAATATCTATCCTTAATAGCATCCATGAAAGAGCCCCAAGTGGGTAAGACCATAAACATTGTGGATTCCTTAGTGGCCTTTTTCTCACGGTAAATCTCCCACCACTCCTTGACATGGGGGATAGAATTAAGGGATGAAAAGGTAATTTTTTCACTAATGAAAAAATTGTGGACAAAAATAAACCCTTGTGGAAAATTTAACCATTTTTTAGAGCATGCGAATCTACCTAGACTTAAAATAGAAGAATATAGAAAACAAATTGTACCTTGAAAGTGATAGTGCCTCTAAAGTGGTCTCTTGATGAAGATTTCTCGATTGTTGGTAGCCATTGAGGGACATGAGGGTTTTCTCAAGAAGCAATTTAATAGAATCTTTTACTCACGCCTCCTTATTTTCTCCTACCATGGGAAGCCATCGGGGTTGGAAAGGATGGTCATGCAATGACTCAAATAGTTTGAGTCCCAACTCCTTATAGCTTGGACTCATTAGGAACATGCATAGAAAAATAGTTAAATAAAAGACTATTCTTATACTAATGATCTAAATTTTTGAAGGGAATAAAATGAAATATAGATTTATAACAAAACCATAGAGATTTAATAAAACTCAACTTGCGTTAATAATGGAATGTGCTAAAACGATAATGTGGAATGAAACAAACTTGTCTGAATGGTAGTAACCTATCTCTAAGAAGAGATGGATGGATACGTGCATTCACTATAGCACATTGCAATGAGACTAAAAGGCCATTTTTAACATAAAGAAGAAATGAGTAAACCTTAAACATCAAAAAACCTAACACAATGAGATAAAATTCCTAAAGGTTTGTGGGCCACTATAGTGTTAGTTGGTACATAAAATTACTAGGGTAGTAACTTTTACATACAATCTCTATTTTGACACACTTAGTATCCCATTAGAAAGGTCTAGCTAAGAAATACATATTTTGATTGGGTCTAGGAAAGATCCTATGGATATCAATTGGGCCCAGTTATTATCATGAGAATAATGTACACATCCATATACAACAAAAGACACTCATAGTCAGTGATCAACACATACAAAAGTTACATTTTTAGTTGAAGGCATCATGAAGACCCAAAAATCAAAATATTTCCTAAGGTTGAGTTAAAAAATCAACCCTTGTGGGTGCACCAAAGCTGGTAATTAACTACCTCACATATTTTTCTTCGATAACCATGAGGGTTGCGAAAATCCCAGTGAATACCTTAGGACACAAACTTGCTTGAAGAACACTTCACATATTGACATGACAGGTTTACCATTCTAGCCTTAAGCCCCAAAAGGACTTAATGACAAGTACATGGTAACTCTCATCTCATTTATGAGGCAAAAAACCACATTGATGAGCCAAAGGGAGGATGGAGTTTTCAATGTTTCTATAAATACAAGTTCATGGAGAGTTAAAAACAAGAAGAAGTTGTACATTTTGTGCTTCCAAAATTTCTCCCAAGCAATCTAGCATAGTACCATTGTGAGAATAATTCTACCATTGTAGAGAGTTTTCTATGCTTTTTTGAGAGAGATAGAGCTTACAAAAGAGATTGAAAAGGGGAAATCTGTTTTGAGAACTTCTGAACACCATTGCTCAAAAAACTCTCTTTAAGTGGCTTTGATACATTTGTTGTAACTCTTCCACCACTAGCAATAAATAAAGAGGATCCTTTTCCTATACGTTGGTTGATTTGTTTTGATTCACAAGCTTGTTTTGTGTTATTTAGTTTAATTTTAGTTTAGTTTGTTTCATGCAATGTCTCCATTACTTTCAATTCTTTGTTGGTATATTTTTATCCACTAACTCATACCATTTTCTTGTGTACTCTTTGTAGGAATCAACTAACTTCAAAGAAGGTGTTTTTAGGACCCATATGCAACCAAACACACCACACAAAATGGAGACTCCAGTTTCTTTCCATTTTTAGTCTAATTGGTTGTTTTGTAGGACTTTCTTCTATAAAATTTCATTTCATTTTTAACTTATCATCTCTTTGTAATTGTGCAGTACTCCCTATGCCCTATGCATGGCTTGAACAACCCTCTATTCATTGTTTCAAGCCAACCTCATGGTGTTTTGCATCAATAGTCACGCAAGTCTTGTGATTGTCCATAACATAACCCACGAGACACACATATAGTTAAAAATTTCAATGTAATTCCCTTTTCCAAAGTGTTTTGGTAACCTTTAGTGATATGACCACACTCCTGCAGTTTTCTCTTGTTTAGATAGGCTTTCAATTTTATTTCCTAACCATCATCAATAGGGAAATTGGTTATCTTTTAATTTTATTTTTTTTGCATTCAAACACAGCTTAATTAGGAGGAAAGTAGTTGGCCCTAATCCAAGAATCTTTCAACTTGTTTTTCTCATTCAAACATAGCTTAATTAAGAGGAAAGTAAGTGTCCCTAATCCACATATCTTTTCAACTTGATTTGCTCATTTCAACTTCACATTACATAGATTAATTAGGAGGAAAGTAAGTGGTCTTAAATCCACACTTCATTTTTTTACTAATCAAGGTTTTTACCTCATTTCAATTATTATCGTGACTAGGTCTTGGTGTTAATAAAGAAAGGGAGTAACCCTCGCTTCCCCTACATCATTGTGATGATCATGTGTATTCATCTAAAATAATTCTCAAAGCACTAAGTTTTCATCTCCCTATATGTTCTCATAGTCTAATTAGGAAGGAACTAAGTGGCCTATTATCGACATATTATTTATTTTCCTGTAAGGAACAACATAAACTAATGTAACTAGAGAGTTGTAAAGGATTCTCGGTTGGTAAATCTTAGGAAACTCAGTCACGGTTGGCTCCTGTGACCTGCGAAAAAGACCAGAAAACTTGCAGGAGTCAGAAATTTAATAGATCTAGGGTTAAAAAGCTAGGAAACATTAAGAGACTTCAAAAGAAGAAACCCTAAGCTGAAAACAGAAGGTCATCTAGGTTTTTGGATCTGAAGTAAAAAACCAGTGGAGTCACCAATTTTGTTGTAGTGTTTTCTTCTCAAAGATGTACAAAAAGAACCCACTTAAGATTGTGGATGAAAAACAATCTAAACAATATAAATGGCTGCTAAACATTGTAGATCTATATCAACTGATAGAAAAAAAACCTACCAAAATTTTTATCTATGCCACAATCATAGTTAAACGGCAAAAATAAATAATAATAACTCCAATAATCCAATGGAAACCAAAGATACAAAGAATAGATTTTATTATAATACATATGAAGGGAACAAATAAATGTTACTAGCCCCCCTCTATGGGATGGGTTCTTGGCTATCCTCAAACGTCTTCAGCTTGTGTAGAGTCTCTCTCCTCTATAATGTGTAAACCCAACAAATAATGGTGTGCGACAATGAAAATAATCAGAGTTACAACAGTGAGTGCAACAATGAAAATAATCAAAAGTGAATAATGAATGGAAAACGCTCCTATTTATAACAAAATATTGAGTTATCCTTGACTAATGAGCAATGATAAAATATTATTAACCCCATTCTTGAAATAACCACTTGGAATATTCTATTATATCTCGTTAGGAGGGAAAAAGTATTTAAACTTTTATTTAGAAATAATAATTAAATAAATGATTTATTTATCATCTCAAGAAATTGGTTAAGGAATAATAAACAAATAATGGTTTATTTAATTATTCCTAAGGGATTTAGTCAAATTTGATAAGGAATAATAATTAATTACTAATTAATTAATTATTCCTAGAGAAAAATAAGATAATTAATAATTTATCTGTTGATTTTTCATAATTGGGTCAAATATGACAAGGAATAATAATTGAACAATGGCTTAATTAATTATTCGTAGAAAAAAAATCAAATAAATAGTGATTTATTTAATTATTCTTGATGGGTTTAACTATAAATTACTTAACAAAGGTGGTTTATTAAGTAATTTATCACATTGAAAGCAATTTTACTATGGTAAAATTGGCTTTACATGGTGTACTTCGATCCATCTAGTAAATTAGGCTAGATGATAAATTTTTTGGTGATAACAGATTTCCCCCCAATGTACGAGTGTTAGGAGAAAAACATATGAATGAAGTACGTTGTAAAGACACAATCACTAGACAACACAAGGGAGTCAGAGAGAGAGAGAAATAAAGCTAAAGCAAGAGAGGATAGGGACAGAGGGGGCAAGACAAATGCAAGTCTCCTTTTATGTTGTAGTACCAACCCTCAATGAGGCAGGGGAGGCATACCCATACCTATCGAGATAAATTAATATAAAAATAATAGAGCACTGTGAAACATAAAACTGGGCAATGAAGTACATGTTGAATGGTACATGACATGCTAGCATAACAGAGCTAGAAAATAATTCAATGTGTTTCATACACATAATGCACCTAGAAAAATATGAGTCAATACTGAATACAATAATATCTAAGTACATGAGATATAGTGGCCCTTCTCTCAAAAAATGGGTGGGAGGGAGGGTAGAACAACTGAAGGAGCCCTGCTGAATAGGGAAGGGCTCTGCAAAACTGAATGGATCCTATGAAGGAGACGTGCATGCTATGAACATTGCCATCCATAGGAACTGAACCCATCAACTCTGCAGAACTACATCTGAAGTTGTAGCATAATAGGAATGCATCCAAGCATGTGGGGGGCTACCTAAAGGGCCACCCCCTCATGAGGTCTGAAACATCTCACACACACCCGGGAATCACTGGTACAATCTACTGCATCATTGGACCATCAAGTGTATGAATCATGAACATGACAGAACTTAGTCAGAGGGAAATAATGAGACCCTCTACTCAATCTAAGTCACCAAACAAGAATGGAAGTTGGAACCAACATACACTACCCTCTAGGACATTCTTCTGGAATAAATGAGTTGATGTTGACAAAATAGGGTCTTTGATATGTGAGGCAATGAGGATCCTCAACTAAGGCATGAGGGAAAATAGTAATGTGACTGATGGAATGACACCAAGTATAATGGGAAAAGTGGTACTGAGGGACAAACCAATGACTTCCCTTGTTAGAGGCATCATTGACTTGATAGCATCTGACTCAACTCCAGTGGGGATGGGGACAGTATGATTAGAGGCCAAAATGGGAAACACAGGATGAATGGTATGCAAATATGGATGGAATACTATGACATGATATATTGGAACATGAAACAAACTCCACAGATGCAAAGGTGACTCATCGAAGATGCTCTGAACAAGGGTGACTCAATGATGATGCCACACAGAATAGGCCCAATGGGGACCATGAAAGCATGATTAAATGATGGTTACTCATGATGAAAATCGACACGTGAGACGATAAAAATTAAGAGGAGGTGGACCTCAATGTACAAGTGTCGTTTATGAAGAAATTTGGTTTTGAGACGCGATGAAGTGACCCTTCTTAGAGAAATGGCTTCCTGGTGAAGTGTCAAATCATCAAACACTACTAATACTCGATGAGAGCTTTCCAATGGTGCTGAAGGTTCATCAAACTAGGCTATGGTTTGGTCGCAATGGGCGATAGAAAAATTGGGGTTTTTTCTATGAAAGGACGTTTTCCCTCCACTTTGAATTCGTTTACTAAGTGAGTTGTGGTGAATTTGGAGAGGAGGAAGAGGCCCTAAATCTTGTGGAGATCGTAGCAGAAAAACTGACCATCGGAATTGGGATCTACAACTTTCAGTAAAGTGGCCTTGCTTGTCTAAAGATGTCCTTAATTCTTCTTGGAATGATGGTTCCTCGTGAAGAATTAAGGGAAGAGGAAAATGAGAATGAACTACTAGAGGAGGTCTAGAATCATCCTCACCCACTGGGTCAAGCATGGGGACTATGTGGTATATATTAGAATATTTGAAGATATGTTATCAAGCGTGACAATATGTGATGTGCATATGGCTCGCCGAAGAGGCTGGTAGGACAAACTATCCAAGGAATGGGAGGGTAATCGACCATACCTAGATCTAGTGATACGTAGGTTGAGACTTATGTTAATCAATTGAGAAGATGGTGAGGGGAAAACCATCATGCCCCCAAGAATGTAATATTGCCCACAAACATATGTGATGGAGGGGACCGATCTGGTATGCAAAGGTGGGAATGATTCCCCCTACCAAGAGGAGTTTGTGGAGTGCCATTATGTTGTGAGGGCTTGAAAAAGGGATTCAAGCATATCGACCCAACTTGGCACAAGATCCTCCAAATGATTATAATGAGATGTAGGGGCCTATGTGCCCCCCTACTATGTTATGGGCGTACTGGATGTATTTATAGTGGTGGACTTCAAACACTTATATGTTTTATGTGATACATAATATTATTATGCATGTTTATATGATGATGATGGTTTTCCATGTGTTGTGTTTTATGGTTGTCTTCTGTGTTATACATGGTATAAATGCCAATCTAGAAAATGTTATTTGCAATGGTATCTACATACTTATTTTGGGCTCTAGGAACATCAATGAAAGTAATGGTTTCAAATTCACTCACCAACAAATTAACTCGTAGATATTTTCTAAATAGGACTTGGTTATGCACATGATACACATCATTAAATTTCATGACAAGTAGCAAGGAATCTAAACAAATATGATAATGCAGGATGTGATGAGCAAGGGAATCAACTAACAACCCTGTCATTGCATCATATTTGGCCTGGTTATTGGTGGCAGATCCAATGCACATGCCATTCGAAATGACTAACATATGCAAGGGGATAAAAATGGCCCAGGCTGCCAAGGCTATATTCTTGGAGAAGCGACTCGCACTATTGGCATGATCGATGTATGATGTGGATGATGGATCCATCTGAAAGGTGCAAAAGGAAATAGATGAGATGATGCAATCTATGTAACTTCATGGTAGCAATAAAGACACGCAAATGAAAGGGATATGTTGTGAGCAACATTTCTTGAGGTAGAGTGCACTTGGAGAATTAGGAAGGAAATGGCCCTTAGAATCCTCCAAAAATGTTCCCCCTTTCCTAAGTGCAAGGGTAATCAGAGGTAGACTAACATAATAAATTTAATATAATGACTAACATGGTTAGACTAGTTTAGGTCAAGTTTTTCAGTAATTTGTTTTGTTAGAGGCTTTGTCTCTATGTTATTTATGATTTATGGAAGTTTCATTAAGTTATGGGAAGAGGTCCGGATCTTGTCCCCGAAAAAGTGGCTTAAATCTCATGGTCTTTGGCACAAAACTATCTGAAGAGACATAGTCCCTGGTAAGAAGGCTTATGGGAGTAACTGTAGGGTTACGGTTGTGTGGAGGCCTTATCATGGGAGAAAATTGGTATCTAGCTCACTGAAAAATAAAATTATCACAAGGGTTGGACTCCTGAAATGGTTGGTTAGTTCCCGGGGGTCTTGTAGCACCTGAGGGAAGTCGGTAAGGTCTTTTTATGTTGGCTCAATTTCCTTAAGGTCATCTAGGAGGTTGAGTCATGTCATAGTATCCCCTCAGCTCATGTTTACTTTGGGCAAATCGGTGAAAGTGGGTAGATATAAGACGAGGCATGTTACAATATTTATGCAGGAATGTCAAGTGTTGTGCTATGAGTCCTGAAAGTAAAATGAACATTAGAATAATTATGTAACTCATGATTTCGAATTGGCTTCCATCATCTAATCATTGAATATGTGGAGAAACTACCTTCTTGGTAGAAAATTCACCCTAATAACTGGTCATGGAGGGCTGAAGTATTTATTTGGACAACCCAAGTTGAATGCAAGGCAAGCTAGATGGTTGGACATGGTCAATGCGTTTGATTTTAAAATCAATTATGTAAAAGGAAAAGAGGATATAGTAGTCATTGCACTCTCTAGGAGGGCGTAGTTAAACAATTTAGCAGTCATAAGTTCCTATGGAATTAATCTTGATGAAAATATCAAAAACACTAGGTAGCAAGACGAAAGTATGAGCAATTAAAAGAGAAGCTACAACAAATATTCCAAAGAAATTAAAATAAGGACTATTTCCTTACAAAAATAATGTTGATTAAATTTAAAATAAGAATTTATGTACCATATAACAATGACTTGAAGAAACTCATATTAAAGGAGTTTCATGCCAAGCAATATTCTAGCCACCTAGGTTACCAAAAGACACTGATAGCCATCAATAATTTTTTTCTGGACTGATTTAAAAAGGAAGGTGGTAAAATTTCTCTCAAGATGCGTAGAATGCCAATACGTAAATGTTGATTTCAAGCACCCAACTGGTTTGTTACAACACATTCTTATTCTAGAATGAAGTGGGAAGTGATTTCCATGGATTTTATTACAGAGCTACCAAGGACTTTAAAATAATATGATGTAGTCATGGTAGTAGTTGACAAGTTGAGAAAGGTGGCTTATTTTGTCGCTATAAAATCCCAAAATTTAGCAAGTTATGTAGAAAAAATATTCATAAAGGAAATTGTAAGACTGCATGGAGTTACAAGAACATTATCTCAGACATAGATTCCAAATTCACTTCAAAATTTTCAAGAGAATTATTTTTAGGCTTGGGAATAGAGTTGGCATTTAGCACAATATACCACACTCAAACTAACAGTAAAACAAAGAGAAAAAACATAACTCATGAGGACATGTTAAGAATATATGTAAGCACCAGCTTAAGAAGTGGAAAGAGTACCTCCAATTGGTGGAATTGACATACAATAATGGGTATCAAGAATCACTGAAAATGAGCCCATTTGAGAAACTTTATGGAAGAATTTGTAACACTCCCATCAGCTAGAGTGATCTAGGGAATAGGGTCCTCATTAGGCCTGATATGTTGAACAACATGGAGGAGGAAATGCAAGCCATTTGAATGAATTTAAAGGTTGCACGGGAAAAGAAAAAAAACTATGTGGATTAGCATAGGGTGCATAAGGAGTTACAAGTTGGGGAACACATTTACATAAGAGTTAGACCCAAGGAAAGTTCCTTGAATATTGGATCATGTACCAAGTTGGTTCCATGGTTTTCTAGGCCTTTTGAAATACTTGAAGGAATAGGGTCAATGGCTTATAGATTAGCCTTACCACCATCACTGAATGTCCATAATGTTTTCAATGTTTCATTGCTTGAAATATTTTTGTAGGATGATAATAATGTAATTTATTGGTTATTGTTACAAGTAGAACCAGAGGGATAGTTCCAACTGGAACATCTATGCACCCTGTATCAAAGGAAGCTCATGCTATGGAACCTAATAATAGAGCAAGACAAAGTGTAGTGGAGGAATTTTGGGCTTGAGGAAGCCATGTAGTAAATGGCCAACCTAATGTGGGAAAATTATCATCTCTTATTTGTTGAGTAAGTAACTTGCATATATAATGTAAATGTTATACAAAGTTATGTGTATAAATATCCATAAACAACAATTATTTGCCTAAATCATGTTTGTTGTACATGGTTATTGAACAATGATGATGGTGTTCCCTCTTAAGGGGAGGACAGTAAGCCATCCCTTGGTTAATAATTTTCTCATTGGAAGGGGGTTGTGATATCCCCTAGCTAACATTTCTCTTATTGTAAATAATTTTTGTTATTTAAAAGGTTGAGAGATGGATATTGATTCCATTGTTTGAGGAAGTATATTGCTTGACGAAGTGTTGTTTTAAATATCAGTCCTTATTAGTTCAGTGGTTTTAAATGGGGTTAGTTGTGCCATAAATTAACTAAAAAGAAGAGGACTAGCCCAAGTTTCCTTTAGCTCCAATCATAAGCAAGAAAAGGAAAGAAAATTAAAGACAAGCATGGGTTGTGTTCTCTTGGGAGGTTGACAATTATGTAATTATGGAGTAAAATGGGCAGCTAGTCTACCAAAAAAGGTAAAAAAAAATAATTCATTCTTTAGGGGATGCACACTCGAATGCAAAAGGAAATGCAGAGAGAACAACCTCTCTAGGAGCATGTAGGAGCAAAAAAAGGGTTCTCTACATTGACCCTGTATGAGAAAGGAAAAAATTCTCCAAGGTTGGAGGTCAGAACACAAAGTAGATAGTGTCCAAAAGTAGTTTCTATTGTTAAGATTTGGAGTGTTTCTAAAATAGCTGAAGAACCCTCATAGAGGTTTGCTCTGTAAAATAATTATATAGAGCAGTGGTTTTCCTGTAAGGATGAAGAACCCACAAGAATCTTGTATATTGATGAACCTATTGGGTTGGGAAGAATCACTTAGATGCCTGTGAGGGTTGATGAACCACCATGAGTTTCCTTGGGCCTGAAGCTCTAGTGTTGAACTCACTGATGAACCACTTAGTGAGTGATTTACTTACCCTTCCATAGCTTGTCCACTAATAAACCTTATTTATTGTTAACTCTTTTCCCCTGAAAGTGAATTGAACTCTCTATACTATGATGTCCTGACATGGATGTTCGTAATGTATGAAAATATCTGAGAGGACTGAGTAGAAACTTATATGAAAGGTGGGTGGATGGGGAGTGGCCTTGAGACATACTATTTTAGATGGTGTTTCAGTTGAAGTTTCCCTTGGAAGCACTCCTCCTCAAGCATTTAAATCTTTCTCGGGGGTGATAACTACAAGTAATAGTGGCTATAGATTGTCTATGGTTGGGCAGAGAGCCAAAGTCTCAATCCTAGTTGCCTATTTATTTGGATGTATAATATAAGTATTTTCTCCTCCTACTTATATTTGAATATTTTCTATTATTCATTGTATTGGTTACATGCTTATATTGTTAATGAGGAATGTGATTTTTTGTGTACCAATGGACATTAGATTTTCTTGTATGTGGTGAGATCCAATATTGCAACAATAATGTTGTAACTCCCGGGGCTTCCTTCTTTACTTTTATCAACCTGATAGTTCGTAACAAACTTGGAAGCGATGGTACTGTATGCACAAGTACTAGCTCTTACTGCAATTTGTCACTTGATCAGCTGGCGCAAGTTTGCTAGGATCTTAAGCCAACTTCTATGAGTTCTCAGAAGAAGCTTTAACTGTGATGAAAGGAAACTAACTCTACAGGGGCTATTCTACTTGCAGAAAGAGAAGGAAAACTGAAATGGAACGCAAACCCTACCAAACCCTAGTTGTGCAAGAAAAGAGATGGAAACTACTAAAATGGGTGCCATTGATTACTGAAAAGGAAAATTGCATTTATTCAAGCTACTTCTGAAGAGAAATGAGAAGAAATCATCTTTTTTGTAATTTTGAGTATTTTTATGTGGAATTATTATGCTTATGATTTGACTGGTTGTGACTGTGTAGAGGTTTGGTGGCAAAGGAAGATGGATCTGGCTTTTGAAGATAGTGAGGAAGGTGTGGAGAGGTCCTAAGAAGCCCCTAGTACCCTTTTGAAGACTTTTTTTGAGATCAGACTTCGAAAAATCACTTGCAGGGAATTCTACAAGAGGCTGCAGGGGATCTACAGGAGGTTCTACAGGAGGATCTACAAGAGGAGGCCGAAAGTGGTTTTTGGAGGTTTGATCATGGAAAAATTATGGGAAAAGGGAATTGAAGGCTAGATGAAGGCGTTGAGGGGTCTAGAACTTTGTCAGTGAAGATCAGGAACGAAGGAGACGATTTGATTTGTTCAAAGGGAAAGAAAGCAACTTTGTGAAAAATCACAGAAATTAGGGCAGATTGGCGGAATGTGGCGAATGAGTGGGTAAATCTTGAGAGATGAACTGGTACATGCTGTGTTATGGAGGAATGATAAGCTAGAATTTTCTACAAGAGAGCTGCACCCTTACTTCTCAAAACTGACCAAAGCAAGAACCGAAAAATAGAGCTTTGTCTATCTTAACCTAATTCTGACCTAAAACCAGAAAATTGTTGAACAATACTTTATGAATAGAAAATTATGCGAGAAAAGCATGGTACATGAATAGGAAATTATCTAAGCATGTGGATCCAAAATAATATCAACTTCTCCAACTCGAAATATCACACTAGCTATTGTATTGGAAGAGAAAAAACTGTGTTTTTGGTGGCAGCAGTAGTGCCTTGACCTCAAATCATGGACCCAAGGAGGGAGAAAGGAGATCACGACTTGCTGGTGGAATTTTTGGATCTTTTTCTATTACTATATCAAACTACTTAAGCAACTTGAAGCAAAAACAACTATTCTAAACATCAAAAGCAACCTAATCCAATGAAGTAAAATGAGTATATGTAGCAGAAATTAACTCATGAAAGGAAACAAAACATATAAATACACAAAGGAGGTGTTGGGAAACTTCGGTTGGGCCCTAACCCAAGAGCTTCATCCCTCTAGAAAAGATCAATTTTGGTTCAAAAATTGGTTCATCTTCATTTATCAAAAAATAACAGTTACATCACAAAACTATCTTCAAAAAGAGCTCGAACATGAGCTGAGTACAAAGCTGCACAAAAGTGACAAAATATAATATGAAATGGCTAACCTACTGAAGCTTTAAGCCTTCTTATTTATACAAGTGGGGACTCCCAAATGTCCTCCTAAACTTAAGGAACTCGGCTCCCTAGAACTGAAGATAACAACAACCCTACTTGACTTGCTCAGCTGCCCCTTGGAATCATCAATGTGGGCCTTTGTACTCCGAGCTGTTGATGAAGAATTCAAGGAAGGGGTCATTAATGAAGTAGACACCCCTCCTATAAGTCCTCATACCTGTTTCCTCGAGTTTGGCTATAATTTTTCTCATAAATTCCTGGTCCTTGTCCAAAATTGTCCAAAAATTCTACAATAAACACTCATTAGACTACATGGCAAAGTGACCATTCCCATTCACTCTATTGACATAAATATATTCAAAACAATGTACAAAACTATTAAGAGTGGTGGATTAAATGAAAATAATAGGCAAAATGAGCCCATATAATTACCCATTTATGGGGCTCATCGTCACCCCCCTGCTGAATGGGTTGCTTATCCTCTGAGCAACTAATACAGTTCTTCATCTTTAATAGCTTTCCTGACATCCCAAGCCTCTGATGTGATGTCCTCCTCTCTGTCATGGAAACCTTCTTTCCTATCCACTTCCTCCCATTATTCCTGTTCTTCCTCCTCCTTAACTCCTTCCAACATTCCTAACAGTAGTGGAGGACTGAACTTAAGACCAATCTAGTTGGCTTTCAAGTTTTGCATTTATTGTTTATATAGGGGCACTCTCCTCATAGCTTCCCTCATTCTATTAGGGGAGTGATACTCCCTGTTCCTTGGGCTAGGTGACAATGTATTCCACCTTCTCATGCATGCATGAAGGCAGTCATCGCCAAATAATCTCTCCATATCTTCAAAATGAGAAATAGCTTGTGCTTGCCTGTCAACATAACCAGGGAGAACTTGAGAATTGGTTGCAAGGTGTTGATGGGCATAGATGAGAGCTAAGGGGTCTTCTGGTTTGGCCCTTATCATCAGGGGCTCACTTAGCTCTTTTCCCATTATCTTTTGAATTTCCACTGCTCTCTTTTCCTCATGGCTCATCCAAGAAACCATAGCCATGAGTTGTAGGTCTTCCAATACAACATTTGGATCCCATACATTCATGTCAGGAAGTGCCATATTGTGTAGGTAAAATTTTGCTACCTTGGCTTTATCTTCGGTTGAACTATGATCACATAAATCCATGAATGGACCATAATCTTGAAATGGGATTGTGCCCCTCTGGGCCAATGTTTTAATCAGGAATTGGAGCCACTGGTATTTGAGATACAATACATAGGATCTAGCTGGTTGTCTACACGACAAGGCCTCCATTTCCCAGCTGACCATGTAGGCCATCTAGGCTTCCTTTTCCTGCAATTGATTTTTCAAAATCAGCACTTCAGTTGCTACCTGAGATTCTCTTTCTTGCTGTTGTTTCATCAGCATTTCAACGTCTGTCTGTGGTTCTTCTTCTTGTTTTTGTTTCTCTGCTCCTTCATTATCTGCTAGGGGTCCTTCTTATTGTTGTTGCCCTTCCAAGATTGGCAACTTGTCTCCCCCTTGAGGTCCTCGTTCCTGTAACTATTTTCTTAATAGTTCATTTTCTTCTAGTAGTTGGGCTCTTCTAATGCTCTCTATGTGCCTTACCATGCCCAACTCCTTGCTCAACTCTGTCAACTTGTTTTCCATGTGCCCTATATCTTCAAGTCCTTTAGATTTAGCAATCTGCATCCAGGTGTGGGTCCTGACCCTTTCTTTTTCTAATTCGAAGAAAAGAGGTAATGAGAATTTTTGTGGTATGATCTTCCCACCTTATAGAAGATTGTAATAGGAGCCTAAATTAGGCTGACGGCTTGGCTCAGGTATTTCCTTTTCTTTACCCTCCTCTTGTGACTATTCTTCTACCTTCTTTTCCAATTTTTTAGTTTCTTTAAGCTTGGCCAGTGTCTCTTGTAGAGAGGTTTGTGGCTCCTATAGGACTCCTTTGGAATCCATCAATTTGATCCTTTCCTTCAAAGTGGAGGTCTTCAAACTCCCTCTCTCATAGGTGACAGAGAGTTTGGAGGGAGATTCCTCCTTTTTCACAGTAGGTGCATCCTTAATGATAATGGGTTCTTTTGATGGTGGCTGGGGCTTGCCTACCTTAATCTTGGTACTCCTCCTGGCTTTGAAATACATTGATGTATGTCTTTTACTTTTTCCCTTTTGCTTAGCTGGAGTGCTTAATGTAGCAAGCATGGTTGCTGCTTCCCTTGCCAGTGTTTCAGGGGATATTTCCTTCTGTTGTTTTTCTTCTTCACCTTCTGCAGTTTTACCTGTGTCTATTGTTTCTTCTTTGATTTCTACTATCTCAGGTGGTGTTTTCTCCTTTTCCTGCTAAGCTTCTGCCTTTCCAATGGAAGCCTTCTTCTAAGCTGTCTTGGTTTTCTTTTTCTCAGCTTTTGTCCTCTTTCTCTTTGCTCCTCTTGATGTTGTTTCCTTCTCTACCTTAGGTTCAACTATGGTTGTGTCCTTTTTCTCTTCTTCTCTCTGTTTTTCCTTCATTTCTTCTTCTACTTGAATATCTTGTGCCTCCTCATGAATTTCCTTTTCAAGTTCCTCTATCTTCTCCTCCTCTTCACTGCTAGATGGGCTAAGGTCATCAATAAGAGTTTTGATGTCATCTTCTCTAGACATGTTCCTGAAAATTTCCCAAGCTATAGGGATGGTGTATGTGTATAGGGAATCTTCTACCAGCAATTTAATGAGCCCACGGTGGGCCAGTTGGTCTGGAACCCCTGCATTCAACTTGGTGCCACATTCTATAAAAGATTGGAGGAGGAAATATGGGAGACTGAGTTTTCTAGCTACAGGTAGGTCCATCCCATATCTCAATTCATGTAATAACCTAAAGTGATAACCATAAACTATACTGAATCTTCCTTCACAAGAGATATATTTCATGATCTGGTAGCTGACCTCACTCCATGGAGGAGGTAAAAAAATGTCTTTTTAGCAACTAGTCCTAATTGTTTTTTTCTTTGCTCTAGGGGAGCCCAAGTGGAAGACCTATGATTTTGCTGATAAAATCTAGTGTAAGCTCTAGGGTCAGACCCCTAAAACTGATTGTAGCATGTGTTTTGGAATGGGGTCTTAAGGATAGTAAAAATTCTTCGATCACCTCTTCGTCATAACCATGAATTATCTCAAAGAAAGACATCTAGTTTGCCCTGGTGAAGAGGGCCACCACTTTGGGGTGCTCATGCAATTTGTTGGAGTTCAAAGGATCCTTTCTCATAAAACCTCCTGGAATGGTGTTTAGTGACTTCTGAAAATGCTTAGGTGAGGAAGAAGGCAACAATTTTCAAAATCAGAAACAGAGGGATAGCTAAGTTTTGTTTTTTTCCTGAAACCAGAGAGGGAATTTCCCATGTTCTTCTTTTTCACAACATCAATTTGCAATTTTTCCCTCTCTTCAAACTATTTTCAACCTGAATTTGCTTCTCGGCTTTTGGAAAAAATCAATACTTTGAAAGAACATAGAATATATAACACAATGTTCTTTCACAGAGTAAATAGACTTGAAAATTCATTTTTTCACAGGCTTGGTTTCTATCATTGCATCCCTTTTTTAGGAGAATACGGGAAAGGAAAGAAAAAAATAGATTTTTGAGCTCAAAGAAGAAAATGGAGACACTATATGGAATTCAGGAAAACACAGGTAGGCTTTTAAGTTCTCTTTCCTTTCCTTTTTCAACCCAATACTTTACTTCTAATCCACCACCTTATATATATATATATATCACATGCAGAGTTGGTTCCCGAGCCTACCTGTTTTCAAGCTCGAATTTGACAAAAATTCCAAATTTTTCCTCTACAGATCTATTCTCTGGCCTTCCTGTAGAAAGGCTCTTGTAGACGGTTTTCCTACTCCTGTAGAATGAAGTAGTGCCCTTGTAGAGCCTGATAGGTGGGAGGTTTTTGAAAAACTGGCAGAAAATGACTGGTTCACTATTTTGAAGGTGGTAGGTGAGTGTTGTAGTCGAGAACTCGTCGATGCAAATGAAACAAAAGGTGGTGGAGGCTTAGACCGCACTGTACTTAAGTTGATGACATAATCTGCGATGATGAGGTGAGGTGGCCGAATGGGTACATTATCCCCATTTGGACCATTGGTCCTACGCCAGTGTCATTATGGTTTTTCATGTCGCCTAACCGCCATCACCTCCCTTATTCCCGTTATACACCGCCACCACTACTGGTTCTGAGTTTTTTCTTCCTGAGTTGACGGGCTACACGTGCTGACTGCGTATCTAAACTGCAGTTTGAATATGATGAGGCTCATTTGAACTCCATGAGGGTATTTTGAACTGAATGAGGGTAGCCAGTTAGCTGGCCACCGATTTCATTCAATTGTGACCATCCCAATAGTTCATGCAGTTCCTAAATAATATTCATGTAATCGAGGAATAGGTTTAGCCACTTACCTATTAGTTGCCACTGTGCTCTGCATGCTAGACTTTGGCACTTCATTTTCTCATTGCTGCTGCTGTTGGTGCTCTGCATTCTCAAACTTTGGCTTATGCTAGTGTTGTTTTGATCAGGCTCTACTCCTTACATGCTGCATACATATTGGTTACGCTGACCCTGTCTCTGGAGTTTGTTTTTTAAAGGGATCAAGTGTTACAGGAATCCTACAGGATTTCCTGTAGCTGCTTCTCCTTCTGAAATTTCAGGTTATGCTTGAGTAGGGGCTAAAAAGAAAGTTGAAGAAGGTTCTGAATGAAAGGAATAACAGCCGAAAGGCATCAGGTAAGAATAAGTGAAGAACGCTACTGCTTCATTTATCATCATTTTTTTGTGTTTAAAGAATGAAAGAAACATAATTTCTATATTTGTCTGTGCAGGGAAAGAAAAACAAGTGGAAGTGTGGGTGTGCAGGGATGGAATGGAGAGTTAGGTAGATGGATGGTGGCAGGGAGGTCCACAGGCCTTCTAGACAAATTTCCATCCCTCGGGTTCTTCTATGAACTTGATTTTGAGCTTTTTGTAGTTTTTACAAGAGCCTCTTATAGAATGCACAAAGTTTCCTGTAGGATGCAAAATTTTTAGAACAACTGAGATCAAGGCTTGGGAAAAGACCATGGCGATGGAGGAATGAGTTATCAAGGTTGTATGCACCCTGGCCATGTGTTTTCTCTTGTGTAACCCTCCTGCAACCTGCAATGCATTAAAGAAAAGTTAGGTTTTTTTTCTGTTTTTTTTTTCTTTTTTTTTTGAGACAGTTGGGTGCCTCTAGATGGTGTTCACCCTCACTGCCTGCCTTGGGCACCTCCAAGAGGTTTTCACCCAGGAATCTTTTATTCATTTTTCTATTTTTTCTCTGTTTTTTTCTTTTTTTATTACTTTTTTTTTTTTGCTTAGGGTGTGGGTGGAGTGGAGATAGGGACCTTCTCCACTACCAACATTATTTTACCCAAATTCTCAATTAATTCTTTCTTGGAAAGGGGCTTCTTGTAGATCTTCAACCTATGCCCATTGACGAGCATGGGGATGGCTTCTTCATCAATGGTCCGGATCAGGATTGAACCATTGTAATTGCATTTTTCTACTGTGTATGGTCCCAACCATCTTGTCCTCAGTTTGCCCTATAAATCTTTATATCTTGAATCATATAGCAGTGCCCAATCTCCTTGTTGGAATTTTTTTATTTGAGGTGTCACTCATGCCATATTTTTCTTTGAAGTTGGACTACCTCTGAGTGGAGAAGGGCCTGCAATATCTGTTTATCCAATCCATTTAGCTGAAGCAATCTTTCCTTTTGTACATGGCTGAGATCTAGGTCCAGTTGAGCTACCATCATTAATGTGTTATATTCAAATTCTATTGACAACAAATCCTTCTTCCCATAGACCAACTCATAGGGTGTGAACCCTATGGTGGTTTTCTAGGTGGTGTTATAGGCCTAGGTGGCCTCAACCAATTGATCTGCCTAATATTTTCTGCTGCTGCTCACTACCTTAGTCAAAATTCCTTCCAAATCTTTGTTAGTGACTTCCACCTATCCATTTACTTGTGCATGATAAGGGGTGGAAGTTCTGTGCTTAATATTGTGATGTGTGAGTAGGCCTTCAATCAAATTAGAGGCAAACTGACTCCCTTGATCTGTGACTAACTCTCTTGGATAGCCAAACTTGTAGAAGATATTTTCCCTCAAAAAATCAACTACTTTTTCTTCTGTTGCTGCCTTGATCGCCTTTGTTTTTGCCCATTTTGTCAGACAATCAGTACACACAATGATGTAAGATTTCTGTTTTGAAGGAGGGTTGATAAGACCCACAAAGCCCATGCCCCACTTCTCAAATGGCTCGAAAGTCACTTGAGGTTGTAGGGGCATCTCATCCCTTGGAGTAGGTTTCTCCATCCTTTGACATCGGTCACATTGGCGGATATATATCCTGACATCTTGATGAAGAGTGAGCCAATAGTAACCTACTTGCAGAATTTTGAAGGCAGTCCTTTTTGTTGCAAAGTGGCCCCCACAGGGTCCATCATGACAGGTTAGGAGGATGTCAAAAACTTCCTCCTCCCTGACACATCACCTCAAAATATTATCTAGGCCAAGTTTAAAAATATTGCCCCCAATCCAGGTGAATGGGGCACTTTTTCTCACGATCTTGCTCTTCTATTTTGAGGATGGGTGTGGTGGAAACTGTGCTGAAACCAAATAATTTGCTATATCAGCAAACCATGGAGAGAGAACTAAAATAGAAAATAGGTGTTCATCTGGCATTTGATCATCCACCATTTCTTCTTCACCTACAGGCAGATCTAGTCTAGACAGAAAATCAATAGCAACATTTTCCTTACCTAGCTTATCAACAATGGTCAAATCAAATTTCTGCAATAAAAGTAACCATCTAATGATACAAGCATTTACATCCGGTTTATTCATCAAATACCTAATTATAGCATGATCAGTGTGTACGAATGTTTGATAGCCGGTGATGTAGTGTCTGAATTTATTTAGGGAATGGACTAAAGCTAGGAGCTCCTTTTAGGTTATAGTGTAGTTTAGTTCAGCCTTGGACAGGTTTTTACTGACAAAATATATGGCATAAGGCATCTTATCCTCAGCTTGCCCTAAGGTTGCTCCTATTGTTCGAGGCATCTGTGTGAATGTGGAAAGGTAGGGCCCAGTTTGGACATCTCAAAATTGGGGCAGTTACCAGCTTACCTTTCAAGGCATCCAGAGCCTCTTGATAGTTGTCAGTCCATATCAACTCAACATCTTTTCCCAAAAGACCAAACAATGGAGAGGCTAGCTTACTAAAATCCTTAATGAATCTTCTATAATACCCTGCTAAGCCTACAAAACTTCGAACATGTCTTACCTTTTGAGGAGGTGGGACCCTTTGGATGATAGCAATCTTGTTGGGATCCACCTGTAATCCTTGCTAAGAAATTGTATGACCTAGCACGGTCCCTTCAGTCATCAGGAATTCACATTTTTTAGGACTGAGGGATAGGTTCATTTTGATACCCTTGGCTAAAACTTTTCCCAAGTTAGTCAGAGCTTCCTGGAAGTTAGAACCATAAGGGGTAAAGTCATCCATATAGATTTCCACTGAATCATGCACCAGTTTAGCAAATATGCTCAGTACTGCTCTCTGGAAAGAGGTGGGAGCATTGCACAACGCAAAAGGAAGGACCCAATAGGCAAAAGTACCCCAAGGACAAGTGAAAGTGGTCTTATCTTGGTCTTCCGGGCTGATTTGGATCTGGTTGTACCTGCTAAACCCATCTAGGAAGGAGAAGAACTTCTTCCTGCCAGGCCATCTAACACTTGATCTATGAAAGGAAAATGGAAATGGTCCTTCTTGGTGACCTTGTTTAGTTCTCGATAATTTAGATAGATTCTCCACTTCCCGTTTTTCTTTGGCACTAGCACAAAAGGAGAAACCCATTCACTGTCAGAGATGGGATAGATGAATCTTGCATCCAACAACTTTTGCAGTACTTCTTTGATAATGTCCTTAAGGGTTGGATTCATCCTCCTTTGAGGCTTCTTGACTGGGTTACGATCTTCTTTAATTTAAATGTGATGAGTATAGACTGAAGGGTGGACTCCCTTCATCTCCTTATAGCTCCAAGCAAAAGCATCCAAGTGATTGTTCAATAAGGTACACAGTTCTTTCTCCTTAGAGGTGGATAGGGATGAGTTGATATTCAAGGTTTTTTCTGGGCCAAATTCCACATTCTTAACTTGTAGAGAGGTCGGATCAACCACATAGAGAGCAACTACAAGATTGGCCTGGGTTTCTTCCACCAACTCTTCTAATGGCAACACACTAGGGGGTGGATTCGGAATCAAGTTTTCAATCAAATCATCCTTGGTTTGTGGGCCCCCCATGGTAGTGTCTATTGTACACAACAATGCAGAATAGACTTCATCCTCATCTTCCTCCTCCAACGAGAGAGGTAAATCATGTTCTAGCAGAAGTTTGGTAGGAGGATATAGGAATAGTTGTTTGGACATATGCCCATTCCTGATTGTCATGTTCCCAGCTTGACAACTGATATAGGCATTTACAGTAGCCAACCAAGGTCTTCCCAGGATGAGAGGATACCCGATGAGCTTTGCCTTCAGCTAGAGAACTAGGAAATTAGCAAGGTACTCCCAGGAATCAATAGAGACCATTACATCTTCCACAATCCCCTCAGGGGTAATGGTGGAGCGGTCTAATAACTGCAGTATTGTTGAGGTCTTTCTCAGGGAACCCTGAATGTTGAGTTTGAGCATAGTGTCCCTGGTCATCACATTAATGGAAAACCATAGATCAATCAAGGTATGGAGGATTACAGTGCCATTAATATCGACATCGACTACAGGACTCCCAGGGTCTAGATATTTCAGACAGATCACCTGCCCCAACATCAGGTCGGACAATTGTCCTATGACATTGATAGTTGGGGAATCTCTCTTGTGCTTACCTGGGTGCCTGAAGCACTTCTACTTGATCATCTTGTTGTATATAGGCACATCCTTTATGGCATGGAGAAGTGTTATCTTTACACATAATTGTTTCAATTCTCCTAGAAGTTCAATTTCTTTTGGGGTCGGTTGTGTGGTTCTAGTTAGTCTCTCAGGAAAGGGTGGAGTGACTTTTGGTTCACTTTCCTGTTTTTCTTCCTCATCCTTCTTAGGAGGAGGTTGGCTATCTGGGAGAACCCTCCCAGATCATAGTTAATCTCCTGAATCTCCACGACGTAGGTCGGGCATGATGTTTCTCCATTATATACCTATTGGACTTGTCTGTTGTTAGGGTTCGGGTTTGGTTGAGCAGGCATTTGGGGTTGTCTTGGTGGAGCAGGAGGTAATGGTTGTGGTTGAGTAGGTGGTGGAGGCAAAAGAGCGGGAGGAGAGTTGTACTGGGCCTCCACCCCTGATGAGGTGCATTCCACTGAGGTTGTGGCTGGGCATAAGAGTGAAACGAATGAGCAATTGGTGGAGCCTGGTATTGAGGAGGATATGACCAAGGAAGGGGTGTGGACCAGGAAGGATGAGCAGGGGGACCCCAAGAAGCAATGGAAGTGGCTTGATTGGGGTTGTAATAGTTCTGGGATGTCCCTTGCATTCCCTGCTGGTAAGGTTTGGATCCTTGTGGCCTCCTTTGGTTCATGAAATAGAGTGGATCAGTGGCTCCTTCAGCCCCCTGATATGCAGCTTTGATTCCGGACAAGGAAGGGCACTGATTCATAGGATGGTCTTCTTCATAGACTAAACACACTTCTATAGAGTGCAATGGACATTTGTTCCTAGGATGCTTTCTAGTGCACCTGGGACAAAATATGGCTTAATCCCTCTCGGCTTCCTCTTGTTTTCTTTTGATATGCAAGGTATCCATTTGCATGGCAAGAGTATGCCTCACCTCACTCTTGAAATCTTCCAGCCGATTCTCAAGTTCATTTCTAAGGGATGAACTAGATGAGGATGTACTGGCTAAAGGTTGACTTTCCGTCTCTCTCTTTCTAGCTGACCTAGAATGGTTTCTAAACACAGTCTTTATGTCATCATAAGGGAGTTGCTAGATGTCTCCCCCAGCCATCAAATGGAGGGTATTTAGAAGGTCTTCAGGGAATCCTCTAAGTAGAACCAACTTCAGATATTTGGGATCAAGTGTGCACCTGGCTCTTTCTACTTGCAAAAACAGAAGGAAAACTGAAATGGAACGCAAACCCTAGCAAACCCTAGCAAACCCTAGATGTGCGAGAAAAGAGATGGAAACTATTGAAATGGGTGTCATTGATTACTAAAAAGGAAAATTGCATTTATTCAAGCTACTTCTAAAGAGAAATGAGAAGAAATCATCTTTTTGTAATTTTGAGTATTTTTATATGGAATTATTATGCTTATGATTTGACTGGTTGTGACTGTGCAGAGGTTTGGTGGCAAAGGAAGATGAAGTTGGCTTTTGTATATGGTGAGAAAGGTGTGGAGAGGACCTAAGAAGCCCCTAGTACCCTTTTGAATACTTCCATTGCATTCAGACATCGAAAAACCACTCACAGGGAATTTTATAGAAGGCTACAGGGGATCTAAAGGAGGTTCTACAGGAGGATCTACAGGAGGAGGCTGAAAGTGGTTTTTGGAGGTTTGGTTGTGGAAAAATGATGGTAAAAGGGAATTGAAAGTTGGATGAAGGTGTTGAGGGGTCTAGAACTTGGTCAATGAAGATCAGGAATGAAGGAGATGGTTGGATTTGTTCAAAGGGCAAGAAAGCAACTTTGTGAAAAATTACAAAAATTAGGGCAGATTGGCGGAATGTGGCGAATGAGTGGGGAAATATTGAGAGATGAACTGGTACAAGATGTATTATGGAGGAATGATAATATGGAATATTCTATAAGAGAGCTGCACAATTACTTCTCAAAATTGACCAAAGGAAGAACCAAAAAACAAAGTTTTGTCTATCTTAACCTATTTCTGACCTAAAACTAGAAAAATGCCGAACAATAATTTATGAATAGAAAATTATGTGAGAAAACCATGGTACATGAATAGGAAATGATCTAAGCATGTGGATCCAAATTAACATCAACTTCTCCAACTCGAAATATCACACTAGCAATTACATTGGAAAAGCAAAAACTGTGTTTTTGGTGGCAACAATAGTGCCTTGACCTCAAATCATGGTCCCAAGGAGGGAGAAAGGAGATCAAGACCTGCTGGTGGCCTTTTTGGATCTTTTTCTATTACTGCGGCAAACTACTTAAGCAACTTGAAGCAAAAACAACTATTCTAACCATCAAAAGAAACCTAATCCAATGAAGTAAAGTGAGTATATGCGACAGAAATTAACTCATGAAAAGAAACAAAACATATAAATACACAAAGGAGGTTTTGGGAAACTTGGGTTGGGTCCTAACCCAAGAGCTTCAGCCCTCTAGAAAATATTGTTGAAAAGCGTGCAACAAGAAATGCTTGTTGAGAATGCAACAAGATGATGGAGCTTAGTGGAAAGGAGTCGCCTTCAGTAAGTGAGCCCGCAGGCAAGTTTTGGCGTAAAGTCTATTTTTAGACATATGAATCATGGTCTATGAGTTGCAGGATGCTGTTTATGGATGACTGGTCATGTTGGGAAAAATATATGGACTTCTATTTTTTGGATCACAGCGGTGTGATCAGATTCTATTTTTAGACTGTCAGGTAAAAATATAAAAAGTCAAATATTATTAGCCCTTAGTAATATTTGGACTCTAAACTTTATCTTATTCTCTTGGAGCACTTCAGTTCGAGCTACGAATGTGGCACATGCAATTGCATGAAGGAAATACGTGGTTCTTATGGGTTACTTGAGCTATTGCATGGAGGACTTCAGTTAGGACTTCAATGATTGAGTTATGTGGAGTTGGATCAGGAGTTAATGGAGTTGTGTTCAGTTCGACTTAGTTGAACTAGTTGTATCTAGTCTAACTGGCCAATAGACTAAGTGATGAGTTGTGTGAATTAGTTATTAATTAATTCACTAATTATTAACTCATAA
>APFE030430899.1:47893-58370 GCA_000404065.3 Pinus taeda
AGAGAGAGCGAAAGTGCAAGGAATCCCAGGACAGTGCATAGCATGCAGGCTGCAGCAATGCGAGAGGCACAAGTGTTTTGCACAGTGCTAGGTGGCACAGAGAGGTGTGCAATGGTGCGAGATGCATGAAGATGTTGTAGTAGCGCAGATGTCAGAGAGGGAGCACATGTCAGCAGCAGGTAGAGCTTCAACATCAGATTATGTTCCTAGCCCAACAGAGTGGTCAGTTGGGAGTGTTTCTTTTGTTCCAAGTGTTGTTGGAGCAAATTGGACCGGGCAGATGTGTTGCATGCAGAACATTCCAGAGTTACAGGATCAGGTTTGAGAGGAAGCCTTTCTTGTTGAGAGGGAGTTTTGAAAGTGTGCAACAAGAAATGCTTGTTGAGAATGCAACAGGATGATGGAGCTTAGTGGAAAGGAGTCGCCTTCACTAAGTGGGCCCGCAGGCAAGTTTTGGCGCAAAGTCTATTTATAGACTATGTCTATTTTTAGACATATGGATCATGGTCTATGAGTTGCAGGATGTTGTTTATGGATGATTGGTCATGTTGGGAAAAATAGATGTACTTCTAATTTTTGGATCATAGTGGTGTGATCAGAGTCTATTTTTAGACTATCAGGTAAAAATAGAAACAGTCAAATATTATTAGCCCTTAGTAATATTTGGACTCTAAACTTTATCTTATTCTCTTGGAGAACTTCAGTTTGAGCTACGGATGTGGCACATGCAATTGCATGAAGGAAATACATGGTTCTTATGGGTTACTTGAGCTATTGCATGGAGGACTTCAATTAGGACTTCAGTGATTGAGTTCTGTGGAGTTGGATCGGGAGTTGATGGAGTTATGTTCAATTTGACTTAGTTGAACTAGTTGTATTTAGTCTAACTGGCCAATATAATAAGTGACGAGTTGTGTGAATTAGTTATTAATTCATTCACTAATTAGTAACTCATAATGCAACTGAAGAATACATTAGTTAACTCAGTGCATGGACAGTTCAATGGAGACAAGTGTTAGAGATAATTGAAAGGGTGAGTTGTGACTATCAGTTGTGCATGAGATCTTGCACAATCAATGGGATTGAGATATACCAAGTGATTATAGCCTCTTATCACGTGATTTCCAGTGTGGGTGATTCTCATGAGGTAAAATATGAGTTTGGATCAGCCATTCTCATCTATTCTCATGCAAGTATTGTGCAGTGGAGGCAGGCAAGCAGCAAAGGAGATTTGGAGATCAGATCTGAGTTGTATTGTGTGTAACAGGTGGAGATAGTGTTGGATACTTGTGAAAAGTATTGTACTATCTATTGTTACATGTTCTCAATCAATATAATATACAGATAGTTGGGGTTTTTAGCGAGATGCTTTCCCCGGGAAAATACTGTGTTGATATGTGTGATTGATGCTTCTATGTGCACATGTTATTGTTTCTACTTCTGTAAATTGATGATCAACGTAGAGGAGGTTATGTATTATGCATGTACTCCGCAATAGTGTATAATCGAGATATTCTCTTTGAATATGTGTCATATTATTCAAAATTTCTACAGATCTCTCTAGGCTCTCTGCACATTGAAATATTTGATATATAACCCACATTTTTGTTTTGTAAGCTTGGCAGGAATACATTTTCATCATGTCCAATATATCACCCCAATCGAGGCGGGGGATTGAACTGATGACTTCACATCAAGGAGTGCCTTAAGAAAACACCCGATCACCATCTATCCAAGACCCCACGGATGATATATAAACCACATTAAGTTTTTCTTTATTATCAATTTGTTTAAAATCTTATATATCAACTTTATTGAAGAATGAAATAAATTATACATATCCCTAGTAACGACAAGTGAAAATATAAGAATTTTTTAATTTAAATTACTGTATTTTTCTTTAATATGAACATTGAAATATTTTACTCATAATAAAATATTTTTTAATTATTAATATATTTTTGTTTTAAGTCTTACAAGGAGTTAAAGACTAAATATAAACACCTAAATTAAAACATTATGTAATATCAAAACAATTAATTGTTTTTTTAACTCTCAATATTAAGTAGTGACAATAGTAAGATTATTCCCTCAATACTAAAATGTAAAATCTTATTTTATTTTGGGACGAGAGGCATTTTAGACTGGTATGGGTAGAATGTGTAGCATTAGATGTGAGAATGTGTAAGCGTTAAACTAATGTGAAGATTTTTTAAATGCGGGGCTCTTAGTCATACATATAAACATTTTTCTTCTCAAATTTACATAAAAAATAAAATATAATATAATAATAAATAAGATAAAACTAAATAATTTAAAATAAAATTGAGTAAAATAGTAATTTTATGGATTTTGGGGCTTCCAGTTTTCACAAACCAATGTTTTACCCATGGTATTGTTCTCTAATGATCAAATGACATTCAAAATAAAATTAAAAAAATAAAAAATTAAAATAAATTAAATAGGTTTAATAATTAAAATAAAATTAAGATAAGATAGTAAATTTACGTATGAGGGTTTTTGGGCCCCATGTTTTTATCAACCCATGGTTTTTCTCATGGTATTCTTCCCTAATCTAGCATATTTAAAGGTATTCTTGGTTAATGTGAGACATTCATTGCAATAAAAGCTTTTTGCTACATCAAAATACATCCTAATTTCTAAAACAAATATCATAACCCTAAGTAATTTTCAGCCTTGAGAGTTAGCTCAATTGGTCGAGTTTTGTTGCTAAAGCACCTTGCTAATGGGAGGTCATGAGGCCAATTCTCTTTGAAGCCCTTGGGGTTAGGTTCTACTAAAACACTCAATAAAGGAACACTACACAAAGACTTTATAGCTCTATGGATGCATGACTTCTAGGTAAAACTTGGGAAAAACAATCTTTCTCACTATGTTATATAACCTTCAAAGATTAGACAATCTTTCTCACTATGTTATATAGACTTCAAAGATTATATTTTTCGAGGTTGTTCTATATGTTATTCATTTTATTTTATATGTTTGAAATTTTAATCTTGAGTGTGAAGAGAAACAGAAGTGCAAAAAAAAAAAACTGGTACATGCACTCCTACATTTTCTTTATATTTTTTTTTCATTAAAATTTATTGGAGTTGCTTAGTTTAGCCATTAGTTTGAACCTTTGCATGAATGTTCACTAGAATATGTCTCTCAGATATTCATAACAACTTACTTTGAATATGATTGTTAGTGATTTTTATTTAGGAGATCGAATGATAACATCAAAAATAAAATTAAACAAAGGATAATTAATATCCTTGACTAAAGAGGTATATAATCTTATTAGGTTTTATGGTATAGTAGAAGAGATTACTAGGTTTTACGGTCTAACATCTAGGCTTCAAGTAGATTGTCTTAACTATTGAGCATATATCTATATATATACACAACTAACCTAGATCCATCTTAACTCGGGTTATATATATATAGTATATATATATTATATTATGAATATATAGTAGTAGGTATATATAATATAAACAACCTAGATCCATCTTAACTTGGGATTTATTAAGCACCGAGAGGGATCAAATCTCTCAGGGTGCGAACATTTCCTCATGTTTTGCACTCAAAAAAGAGGTTTGCACCACAAGAGATTTGATCATTCTTGGTGGTTAATAGATCTAGAGTTAATATGAATCTAGGCTAGTTTACTTTCAATTACTTTATGTTTTTATATAAAGTTGATGGAAGTATTTTATTTATGACCTACATTAATTTTTTTGATTATTACTATTTTTTATTGGTTATTGTAAGTATTATTTTATTATTTTCAAATGTAACTTTACATGACAACATCTCCCCTATATTAAACATAAAGTGCCTCTTGATACAATAAAAATAATAATAATAATAAATATTTTTTTAACTTTATTTTGATTTTATTTTGGTTTTTTAATTTATAGTATTATGTACACTTCCTAATTTTTGTAGCTTTTCTTTCAATAATATATATATATATTTATTTATTTATTGTATTTTAATATAGATGTAGATTGCTTTTAGAAATTGGTTTCACTTTCTAATTTTGTAGCTTTTCTTTCAAAATATTCTATATTATATATATATATATATATATATAATATATAATAATAATATTATATATATATATTTATTTATTTATTTTAATATAGATTGTAAGATTGCTTTAGAAATTTTGGTTTTTAATCATTTTTTATTTTATTTATTTTTAATTTAATTAGGTTTAATTAATTAATTTTTAATAAGATTTTTTTCAATTATTTAATTTGAGTTTTTCATATATATATATAATATATATAATATATTATAATTAAAAACAATGGCTATAAAATTTAATCCTACCCCCTTTCCCTCTTATAGAATTTGATTTCCTCCCCCGCATCTTTAACTTACGTTTTTTTTGTTATTTGCAAAATTGCTTTGTCCTAAATTTTTTTCTGTCTCTTTATCATCCCTTATTATCTTGTGAGGTATGGTATTACACATTTAGTTATGCTTTGGCTGTGTATCAATTTGCCTTTTACTAAAAAATTATGCCGCTTATCCTTTCTTTAACATTCGGAACAATTTTTATTAATTTTTATTATTATTTAAATTTATTTATTTGTAAAGTGAGGTCTTATTATGGGTTATTTAGTAACTTCCATTTCTATTAGTTATAATCTTTGTTTTAGTTTTATTTTATTTTTTATTTAACTTTTTGTTTTTGAGTTTGTTTCCTTTTTATCATTTTCATTTCATGAATTATATATATATAATATAAATATTATATAATATATATATATAGATATATAATATAAGTGTATATAGGTTAGATATAAACAATATTAGTTAATCAATAAAAAAATTTCTTAAATTTTGTGATAATGATCAATATACATGATTTTATTACTGTTTTATTTTTTGTGATGAATTTTTCTATTTATTATTTTAAGTTTAATTAAGTTATATTAGAAATTAAGTATCAGATATTAAGTTTTCATCCTATTTTTTGCTAACTATAATTATAAGGAAATCAAATTTTTTTATTTATTTTTCCTCTTCTTTTTTCAATTACTAGTAAGTATTATGTTTAATCTATAGCTATATTTATACTTTATCATTTATTTATATATACATAAAACAATATTATTATAAATAGTTAAATATTAAAATATAAAAAAAATCTAATCATAACCATTTTTATTCTATTTACTCTCTCCATAAAATAATTTTTAAAATCTTCCTTTATCCGGTTTAATCTCTTTTATTCAGCTTAATTCTTTGTTAAAGTAATTTCTCCCATAGACATATTTATTAAAATCCTTTCTTATTGTTTTATCTCTTTTATTACCTTATTCTTTATATTTATGGTTTCATATATATTATTTGTTTTATTTTTTATTAGTTATATTTAATATATTTCCTTATTTTTTTTATTTTATTTTTATGGTTGGTTTCTAATGTTATTTCTTAATTATAACTAATTTGAAGATGTATTTAATGGTTCTTATTCATTGTGAAATATTTTACTATTAATAGTTTTAACGGTTAGAATTTTTTTCTCTATGTTATTTAACTGCATTATTAGATCAAATTCTCCATGTTAGTTCTGATGATGAATCATACAGTAGGTGTTTCAAAAAGTGTTACTGTGTTTCAAAAAGTGTTGACCAGATATGAGTCAATGTGATTTCGCTGAAAAATATTTTTCAAAACAATATGAATCACAAAAGATTTTTAAAATTAATTTTTTTTTTATTATTAAAAGTGTTGTTTAGGTATTCTACAACCCAATATAGGGGAGATGTGTAGGTCTTATCGTAAGAAAATTTGTCAACATTTTTTAAATGCCGATAAAAAATATATGGAAAAAAATGTTGTCTTTTATATGTTTTAATAAATATTTAAATTAAACATATATAAATGTTAAATGTTAAAATAAACAAATGTTAAATAATTTCACCTACTTTACTCATCTTACTTTATAAAAGGAAATTTAACGAATTTTTTTATTAAATTGGATAAATATAAAGTACGAAACCATGGGCTATAACAAAACAATGGAAAAAACTAATATATTAAATAAAGGTGTAGTCTAACTTATACACGAAACAATATTTTTCACATGAATTCACCAAAATCCGGAAATACAATTTTAAGATTTTGTTGTTGTTTAAAATAAATTTTGAATGCATAAATAAGGGGTAGTTTGAAGTGGCTCTTTGTGATTGACACACAAGTTTTGGTCTGGCTCTCATGGTAGTTTGAATTGGCTCTCTATGATAGGTGCACAAGCTTTCATCTAGATCTCATGACAATTTAAATTGGTTCTCTGTTATTAGCACACAAATTTTGGTCAACCTCTCGTAGCAGTTTGAAGTTCTCTCTATGATTACTGTAGAAGTTTTGGTTTGGTTCTTGTGGTAGTGTGGATTGGCTCTCTATAATTGGCACACAAGTTTTGGTTAGGATTTCATGGCAATTTGAGTTGTCTCTTTGTGATTGGCACACAATTTTTTCTAACTTCTTGGAAATTTGAATTAGCTATCTATGATTGGAACATAAGTTATGACGTCGTGATAGTTCAAATTGATTAGTCTAATCTATGGGAGAGTTGGATATTTGTGATTGGTTTGGCCTTCGTGACAATTGGCTCTTTGTGATTGGCGCAACACGTCTAGTCAGGCATCTATGGAAATTGATGTGGGTCTCATTGGTATGATTTGCGCATGATGTGGCTCTTCGTAGCCATATTTGTTTAGCTTCATCGATGCAATGCAACTCCTCATTAGGAATCTTGATTAGCACGACTTTGTATGAATGACATAAATGACATAAATATGTTATGTAGAGTTTAAATATGTTATGATAGCGTAGTTAGTGAGCGTGTTGTGATACCTTGGGAAGTCAAGAGTTCGAGTTCTTTTTGGTAAGACACATTTTCCATTTTTGATAACAAAAGTCTATTGTGTCGAACAAATAAAAGAACAACAAAGTGCATTTTGTAGAACGATTGTTGAAAAAGTGCAATTTGCAAAACAATTAAATTTTATAATGTTTTCTTGGGTGAATTTGAAGGCAAATTGAATTTTGAAAAGGGGTTTTGGTTATAATTATTTTGTAATTTGAAAAAGGGGAGTTGCAAACAATTAGTGAGAAAGGTGATCATGGTTATTGTCAAAATGAATTCATGAACATGTCTTTGAAATGAATAAGTTAAAGAAGATTGATGATTAAAGAACATGTTGATTTGGTAGTGATTTGAGCTTGTGGATCTAGTTTGAAATATTGTGAAAAGTGGTCCACTACAGTTTGAAGAAGGAGGTGGGTGCTTCCATCGAGGTTGGTGCCTCAATCAGGTTGAAGCCTACTACAAGTTAGTTCTTGCATATTTTTGAGGTTAGTGTCTGAATCAAGTTGTAACTTACAAATTGTTGCTTACACATTATTGGGGGTTGGTTCCTCCACCAGGTTGATGCCTGCAAATCTATGTAATCAAAACTGAAGAAGATAAAAATAATTTGTGGTTTTCTCCCACAAGGGTTTCCACGTACATCTAGTTTTCTCTTACGATAATGTGATAATTTTCTTTAAAGTTGCATGCTTATGTTTGCTGTCTTGATTTATAACTAAATTGTTTAAGTTGATGAAAATTGGTCATTACACTGATTCACCCTCCCCTCCCTCTGCCCTCCCCTCCCCAAGTGTAATAACTTAGTTTGAAAAGGATATAGGGTTGCTTATAATATAATATATATATATAATATTATTATATATATATATATATATATATATATATTATATATATATATATATATATAATATATATATCTCCTTCACAAGTCAGAGAATATAGACATATAAATAGCATGCTCCTATTGACTTTTTATTTGAAAATTGTTATTTGTGTGATTTTTTAGGATCAAATTTGTTTTGGCTCAAAGCCAGGTTTTGTTTAGATGGGGTAGATGATTGGAGTTCTAAATTGCTCCATAATTGTTTATTTAGATAGATAGAGAACAAATGTACCAGAAGTGTATACTTCTGAAAAGATAGGGACAATGTAATACACAATATCTGTGTTTTATGTTTTTTTATTATGCCCGAAGTAGATCCATGACTATGTAAACTCACTTTTTGAATGAAAAAAAAAGTTCATATTTTTTTGTTGATATATATTTCATGATTTTAAATAGGCTATATTATATAAGAACACAATTGGCAAAACCATGGGTTGTTAAAACCTGGAGCCCAAAAACTGCCAATAGTAAATTTTAATTTGTAAAATTATTATTATTATTATTATTATTATTATTATTTTATGTAATTTTACCTAGTCAAAATGTTTACATCAAGACATTACAACATCTCTTCCATGCTAGGCAATAGTGCGCCTCTCGTCACAATAATAGTTTAAAAAAATGTTTCAATTTTAATGCCCCATTGAAAAGGGTTCAAGTTGTCTTAGGGTAAGATTTCAAATGGGCTATAATTTTAACCTTAAAAAATAATTTTTTCTTCATAAAGATTTAGGTCTTGAATTTTAAGGATTTTTATAGTCATTATATTTTGTCTTTAATTATATTGTTTTAAAATGTTGAAATTTTATCCTTGAAAAAAGGGGGTTGATGTTGCATCACCACTTTTGCATTTTGGCATGTTTTTCACGTCTTTCATTGTCATGATATATGGTTTTAATTCATTGGTTTAAAAATGTTGAATTTTAGACCTAAAATGAAAAAAGGGTGATGTTACATCACCACTTTGCATTTTGGAGTGTTTTTTCATGTTTTTTACACAAAATATGGACTTTTGGGGCTAGAGTTCCCATTTTGAAGTCACAATTCTTGTTAAGTTGGTAACTTTGTTCATTGCATTGATTCCCAAATTTAGTATCCCCTCTTGTTTTAAAACTTTCCTCCAATTTCCCTATGTAATGACATTACAAAATAATAACAAATATTATTTCAAGAAGGATAAAAGTGATCCCTTCTTGTCAAATCTCTCATAAGCAAATTGGATTCTTGGAAGGGAGACAAATACATAGGGAAAATTGAAGTTACTCAAGGAATCCAATCAATAAATATCATAAATTTAACAACAATCATTGTAAAATTATATCTATCCAAAGACTTTCATAGGATGAATTGGCTAATTCTTAGATTTATTCTTATCTATTAGAGATTTGTCATAAATTTTTCATGTGGATTACGAGCTATATTAACTTTGTCTCTCTTTCCAATCTTAGTAAACAATGCAACATTCCCTTTCTACAATGCAAAAAGTATAAACAGGTAGGGATGCTCATACTCCCCACTTCTTTTCCTATTGACAGTAGAAGGGATTTACAAATCTCTATAGATAGGCTCAGTAAGTGGCAATTTTAAAGGTGATTTATTGGTAAACACCTATAATGTCTCTCATTTACTTTTTTATTGATGGAATTCTTATATTATGTGATGGAATTAGAATAATGGTTGATAAGCTAAAATAGATCATATATTTCTCTAGTTAAGCAATTCAACTCATCCAAATTGATTATTTCCTATTGGAGCCTCTCAAAGGTGGGTAAAACTTACATCTCTCACCCTTTTTCCTTTCTCAATGTGGAATTTGAAGCAAGGTTGACTCCATTTATGGTTCCACCTAAAGGCTATTTTGTATCAAAAAGGTGATTGGCAATGGCTAATAGTGAATGTGGAAAACCATATTAATAACGAGTGAAACCAATGACTTTCTTGTAGAGGAAAATTAATCATTTTCAAATAAATTATTGAGGCTAATGCGTTAGATGTCCTACACATAGATCTCGAAATATGTATTAGATAATATCAAACAATTATGTTACTAATTCAGTTAATCTAGAGAGAGGGGAAAGAAAGGAATGATGTTAGTCTCTTGGAAAAAAATAGCAATTTCAAAATCATAAGGGAGATGGGGCCTCAAGATCATCTTCTTGTTTTAGAAGGCTTCTGCTGCCAAAAATGTTTGGAGGATCCTCCAAGACCTCGGTTATTAGGTGTAGGTCATGTTAGCCTCCTACTGCAGCAGGTTACTCATCTTTCATGATTGACATTTTTTACATGCCAAATATGTCATACTTTGCATGCTACAATTTTCTATATTTACTACAGAAGCCAAAGAACAGGGCATGAGAGTGTGCCAGTTCAAGTGCCACTGCTGTGTTCCAATTTTGATGTACTATTCCATTTCTCAAGAATTCTCAGTTAAAGGGAGGTCCAAACAGTTTAATCTTGGTCTCCCTAGGTTTCAATTTCCTGGTTTAGAATATAGAGAATGAATATCTGTCCAAACAGCTTAATCTTGGCAGATTCCTAGATAGGTAGAGAAACAAGGGTGCTCAACAGCTTAATCTGAGCCCCTGGATGAAATAAGTGTAGATGTAAATAGGAGGACAGGAAAAGAAAAAGTTGGAAAGCTGGGTCTGCAAGTCTAAGTGCACCCAAACCAAAAAGAAGAAAAAATGCTAGGT
>APFE030430908.1:0-29773 GCA_000404065.3 Pinus taeda
AGCTTCTGCAAGGAAGTCCTAATTCCAGCAGCATCTACCCTTTGGAATGTTCAGCTTTCAACCTCCCCTCCTCTGGCCCAATGCCTGTATTTATAATGCTCTAGAGGAAGTTAATCAGGTCCAACATCAATGGGATAAGCCCTCTTTTGGATGGGGTAGCTCCTCTCTTGATGGGATAAGTTCCTCTTTCATAGGGATACATGAACCATCTGGAGGCACTCAATACACGTCAAACAAGCTTCTAGAATGCTCTAGAAATGACCACAAGTAACTTTTTTAGGATGAAACTCGCGCCTTTTGACCTTTACAGGAGTACACACCCATCCCTTGACATACAGAGCATACAAGTACGTAGGTATAATGAACTTGGGATGCGTACACACAGGTAAGGTAGAGAGAAACTGCGTACCCAGAGATAAACATGTTTTTTAATGACTTTCTCTCTTTCTTGAAGTTTGACATGGAGAGCAGAGGTATAAGGCTTGCCAAGGAAGATAGCATGACTGCTGATGGAGCCATACTAACTTCAAATAGTCATGGTGACAAATTTTAGTGTAACATGGTGTTTGTCAGTGAGGGGTCTAGAGTCGATGTTTAGGGAACTCCTTCTTTCCTACCTTTAATTGGAATTCTAGTATATGTTCGTACTTTATGGCATTTTGGGAGATTTCAGTCTCAGTTCTTGGTCTTTTGATATTTTGGGTGTTATGTTCCTAGCAGAAAAACCCTTTATAGTTTTCTATTGTGTATTGCAAAGGAGCGGGTATTGGGTTTCGCCCTAGAAAGCTTAGGGATCTGGTTTTTTTTAATTTCCTTGGTTGCAACTTCCATTAAAGAAAATTTGAGGTAAAAAATGGGCCTCAACACAAAAATGTACAACAAAAATCAATTTTATAAGAACGAGTAGGATTCAATATGATGATGTCAACCATGGAGGACGATTCACCATTTTTGGAGTAAAAAGATTAACAAAAAAACTATTTTTTCAACTCGTATTTTCAACTTATATCCCTATGATTTTACTGAAATTTTGAGAGGGAGCACTTGTTGGATGTAGAATTTAATTTTGCATCCAAGGAGTCCCCATGTTGGATACTTTCGATGATCCCTATTACACGAAAAATGTGAATTACTTGAAAAAATGTGATTGCAATCATGTTTTTTCAATTCTTTTACATTTTTCGTGTAATAGGGTCCATCAAAAGTATGCAACATGGTTACTCCTTGGATGTAAAATTAAATTCTGCATCCAATAAGTGCTCTAGCTCAAAATTTAATAAAAATCATAGGGATATAAGTTGAAAATATGAATTAAGGCTCTCTTGCTCAGGAGCTAGAGCATAGGAGGATTCTGGTATCCTCCTTGCCTGATCAACTAAGATGGGGTAAGAAGACCGAAGGAAACTTTAACCTCAAAGAAGATAAACAGGTAGTAATAGGATTTAACTACCTCAACCCTAATCAAGTTTGGAAGAATCTTTGGCAAATCCCCCACTAGATGAAAATAAAGTTATTTATTTGGCTAGTTCATCAAAGGAAAATTTTAACTTGGGAGAACCTCCTAAAAAAAGGCTTCACTGGACTTTCCAAATGTTACCTTTGTGGCTCACAAGAGGAGATGATGGATCACCTTCTAAACCTTTGCCCTTTCACCTCTACAGTGTGGGAATGGGTGGCCTCAATCTTTAGGCACACTGATAGGGACAGGCTCAACATCCCCAACACTTTGAAGAATTGGAAGAAAAAATTCTCAGGGAATGAAATCATTAATAAAGCTTGGACTTTGGTTCCAGGATTTTTCATCTGGGATGTTTGGAAAGAACGTAATAATCGGATCTTCAAGAACAAATCAAGAAAGCCCCAGCATATAATTGACCAAATTTTAAGGCAGCTCAAAGACACAATCAACAGCTTGTTAAGGAAACTCTCTAAGGACCCTCCATTGCCCCAAGATGCGTGTATTCTACTGCATTTGGATCTCCAGTCTATAGGCCCATAGGGCATCATCAAAGGTGTGTGCCAAACAAATGCAGATATAAATATTTGGAATCCTCCTCCACATGGCTCCTTAAAGGTCAACATAGATGGAGCATCTAAGGAAAATCCAGGGTTAGCTAGTTTTGGGGGTGTTATAAGAGATGAACAAGGTCAAATAAAGGAGATCTTTCATGGCCACTTGGGGAAGGCCACTAATAATATGGCAGAACTCATGGCCTTAGAGAAATGCTTGGAAATCTTGGTGGATTCAAATTCACACAATGTCATCATTGAAGCGCATTCGGAATTGATTATTAGAGTGGCCAAGAACATATGCAATGGTACATCACCGGATAAAGTGTCGAAACACTGGAGACTATCGTAGGTATTTCATCGTATCTACACTCTCTTGCAAACCCTAAGAATTGTAAGATTTGTCCATGTAAAAAGAAAAGCTAACATGTTAGCCGATCGTTTGGCGAATGAAGGAGTGATCAATAAGGAAAGGGACACTCGACACGTTTGGGAGTTGTTACCACCAGGAAAACTATTAGAGGATTGTCTCTTTCAGGCTACCAAAGATAGGGATCGATGGATTGACAGGATGGATTGAGGAGGCTCAAGAGACAGGAGGGAGGATATGGAAGCCTAAACTGTTTGCCGGTTGTGTGGCAGCAGTCCGCAGATTGTATTGGCATGAGGACTGATTCTGGAAATGTTGCAGGTTTGATCGACCATCGATCATTGTAAGGATCAATGATGATCCTTTGATTAACGGAATATTTTTATAAATGAGTGTTTGTGTGTTAAAAGGAATATGGCAGAGAAACGGGGGTTTAAGCGTAAATCCATTGTTAAGCTGAAGATCTGTGGTGTTGGCAGAAAGGAATGAGAACTATCCGATGGGATAGATCAATGGTCATCACATGGCAGAAGAGCGCGAAAGTTAACTCGCGAAGGCAGTGGTTTCTCGAACCATAATTGGTATTTTGGGTGGGGTCTAAGTGGTAAACGGTTTTTCAAGGCAGACCTTCGATTCCACTCATCAAGTGACACGTAGCAGCGAGGAGGAGAGAGGAAACCGCTTTTTTGGGTAGTTAACCCTCGTGTTACTTGTCCGCCCGAAATAATCATGGACCGTTGGATCCACAAAGTGTAAATAAACTGTGGAGATTAAGTCGTGCAAGTTTTCTAATCGACAATCGGTGGAAGAAGAAGGAGTTGGATTACGATTCGTCGATTTGTGAGTAGGTGATTCACCAATAGTCATTGGATTGTTGATATAGATGGATGGCTCGGATCAGGCCGATCAGTGATCGGTGTTCGAAGGGTGCAGTGGGAAGGCGATGGGTAGGAAGTGCGGACCCGCTGATTTTTATGGTGGTGGGTGTAATATGTTTGAAGTCTGACCTTAAGTGTTGCGGGTCGGGTTTCTGTGTAATCCATTTATTCCGATAGAGTGAATGGTTCCAAGTTTTAAAGGTTTAAAGCCATTAACGCTTCCATTAGGTTTTGTGGGCCATAACCCACAGGCCTCTGGATCGAGTTTTGGTAAACAAAAGGGATTTTGGTTCACCCTGTAACATATGTAATGTACTAGTTCGGTTAATAGAAGGCTCCATTCTTACTTGACCAAAAAAAAAAGTTGAAAATATGAATTAGAAAACAACTTTTTATTTTTCCCACCAAAACTTGATGAGGTAATCCAATCTTATTTTATTATTTCCACTATTATTTTATAATATTCCTTAAGAGGCCCATTTTAGACCTCAAAATTTATGTAATAGTTTATGTATGCTTGAATTAGAGATGGGAAGGGAAGGGGAATGTGTGGGCTGGTAGTTGGGAGAGCGTGGGGACATCTATCTAGTCCATTTTCACTGGTGTGGGGATTTCAGGTCTTCTAGTCACTTGGGCCCACTTCATTGTGTGGGGAGGTGCTTCTCAAAATCCTATTGTCATCTGTGGGATTTTTGTTAGTTATTCACTTCGTGTTGGGCATGGAATCCCCCAAAGGCATGTTTTGGGGCTCGAAGCCCAAGTTTTGATTTGATATTGTTGTAAAGACTCCACGAATTGCATGCGGACCCACCTATGGTTTTGTGCGTGATTTTCGCACATGTTTTTTGGACGCGATGGTTTTCAGTCCATGGTTTTGGACGCTATTTTTTTCGGTCCATGGTATTGGATGCTTCGGCATGTATAAATATGTATTGTAACATTGAAAGGAATATAATGAAAAATCAAGTTGGTAGTCTCGGTTTTTGGATCCAGGGGAAAATCTCTGTGCATATGTGTTTTTATGTGTTATGCTCTCGCATTGTTTATTTTTCTGTGATTTAGAAATCGTATGCAGGTAATTTCTGTACGGGGTTAATACCTACAACCATGGCCAAACAAGTAAGTTCCTCATCAATTATCCATACCCCATTAATGGATGTCGAACGAGATATTTCTGATACCCTCTACACAATTAAACATCTTTCACTGTATCAAGAGGTCATCCTGAACCATAAAAAGTCTCCTATATTCATGGCAATGGTTAGGTCAAGTGTTTTAGTTTCTTTTTTCCCCAAAACTCATTTATTTCATGAATTTATTGAATGGCTAGCCTCAGCAATGTACCCCAAGAAATGTTTTGTAATGAATCAGTCAGGGGAGAGCATTTTTCAAGTAACCTCACAAGTAATACACCAAGTTTTGAATTACCCCATGTCGGGAACTTAGACCACCTTTACTGAAGAATATCTGATTTCATATTATGATAACATGTCTCCTTAGGAACTTTCCCATGTCACCTCTTTCCTGGCACCTAAATTTTGGTCAATTCTCCCTCGATGGGAATCTCTTCTCTTTAGAAATATTTGCAGTTGACATAAGACTTGTTTTGCAAGTAATTTCCAAGATTCTAGGAAAAGAAGACTCCAAGCAGGTGGATAAAGTTGTGCTAGGATTTTTCTCCTTAATGATGAAGCCAGAGATTAGTACTAGACATTCCAGCATTTTGGGTAGATACTATCAATACCCAATTTATGACTCTGCCTCTCACTCGGTCCTTCAAATTTCCTTCTGCCATTACTTATTTATTTCTATACCAAAATGATGAACATTTTCCCGATTTGAGTCTAAATGTTGTTGATATGAATAAAAAGAAGCAGTCAGTGGTATTCTGGATAGACCTGATAAGGGGTGATCCAAGAGATAGTGATTTATTTTAGTTTACTTCTTTATTCCTTCCAGTGGCTTATAAAATCTTGAATGGAACCCTACCCCCAACTTTTTTTCCTAAAGCTCAATAATTTCTTCAAATGAGTAAGGATGTGACATGTGGGGATTGGTTCATCTTTAAAGAGCATGCAAATATTAGGCTTTATGGAGCCTCTGTCAAGCCTTACAGGTTACCTAAATTTGTGCCAATGAGGCTTTTTGTCCTTGAATTTATCAGGCAGAGCTTGAATGTAGATCAAGTTCATTTTGCTCCTATGAAGAAAGGCTTTTTCTTCAAGTTGCCTAAAGAAGTGGGACCCTTCATTGTAAACACCAGATAGGTTGCCCAGGAGGTTGAAAAATTGTTGAGTGACATGTGTCTTTTACAGGTGGTTGAATGGGCTTATGAGCCTCATCAAATCATTTCAAAGAGAAGACCGGAGAATGGATATTCAGCCTTTGTACATGAAAGTAGACCTGAAACAAAGAAATTGGCAAATGGAGGTTTGTAAAACACCCAGGGGACAAATATTGAAACCCCTAGCATTATAGAAAAAGGTGTCAAGAAGGTTAGAGAGAAAGTTATTGATCTGTATGAGGAAGAATCTAAAGCAGCAAAAAGGACCAAGCTTCAAGATGCAATGTCTTCAGCACAACCTAGTTTGGTGATTCAGCTAGGAGAAACAGAAGGTGCCCCAGCTTCCCTGTCTTCCAAAGAAATTGTCCATGATCAGGTTCCTTTAATTCAAAGTATGTTTGCTCAGATAGCTGAGAGAAATCAGAAGGTGAAGTTAAATATGGAGGCTCAAGCTGAGTCCCAGGTAACTCCTGAAAAAACTAGATTTCTATTTTCCATGGATTTGGAGAGGAGCCAACTTAAAATTTCCTTTTCTCATCCTCCTGAAATATCGGTGGGGTCGACTAGCAATTTCAAGACTGTGAATTTAACTGTTAATGCTTGACAAGATCAATTTGCACATGATAACTGGGCAATTGATCGTAAATGATTTACATAAGACAAATGCAGCATTTGTTAAGTCAGAAAAATGCTAAATAAGGTAATTCAGCAGTTAAAGTTGGAGAAAGCCAACTCCAGGGCTTTGAATGCTCAGGTGGATGAGCTAAAGAAAATTATCATTAAAATAGGTGTCAATCTTGATGACCAACTTGTTGTTCAAAAATTATTACAATATGCCAAGCCAGAGATTGGGGTTTTGAAAAAGAAATTAAATCTACCTGCATGTGAGCATCCCATAGTTGCAGGGTTAGCTGAAGTAGAAAATGAAAAGGAGAAGCTCCTACAGGATGTGTTGCAGAAGACTGAAGAAGTTTATTTACTTAAAGAATCTTTGGACAAGCTGTAATGACAAGTGGACACTCATGTTTGTACAATAGTAATGCCAGGCAACACAGATGATCCAGCAGTACAGGTTTTACAGTTGGGAACAGAGCTTAAAATGGCTGAGCATGATGTAAAGAAAGCCCAAAGAGAAATGGAAGTAACTTGCAAGCTATTGAATTTGCGTGAAGAAGAAGCAAGAAGGGAGAAAGATAACTTAAAGAAGTACAGGGAAGAACTCTTGAGTGCTGAAGATGAAATCAAAAGGCTAAAGGAGAAAATGAAGGGCAATATGTCCTTAATTCAAGCCACATAAATCATATGGGATGGAGTCATTGAGGTTATCAAGGGCATTTGGTAATTTCTTGTGATTATATCTAAAGATAAAACACTAATTCAAGATATGGAAGAGGTGGTCCTAAAAAATAAGCAAAAAGATTTAAATAGATCAAAGTTTGCAAAGAGGATGATAGATTTCATTAACTCTAAATCTACTGCAGAATGAAGGAACATGACATGCCAGACAGAACATCATGTGCAATAGATTTTAACAAAATTATTGTGAGAAATATCTATAGGAATATTACTGAGAAGAAGATAAATGAGATGAAGGAAGTAGTTTCAAAGTTTAACATCATGTTTGACAAAAGATTTAGGGTTGGACTTCCTTCTTGCTAGGATCTACAAGGAAACTTGTTTCCATGGAAAACATATGAGACTTTGTTGGTTGAGGCAAAAAGAAAAGTTGATAACACTCATGAAGAGACAACAGTATTGAAAGGAGCCACCATTGTGAACTAACTGAACAAATACTTTAAGATTCTCTAGATGGTGAAGACTCTGTTTACAGACAAGCCTACTTATGGTAGGATTATAGCTTGCAGAATAGCACTTGACAAGTTATAGTAAGCACCAAAGTCAAATGTGTCATTTTGGAGAAAGTGCAAGGAATGGATGATAGAGAAGACCAAAGATGCATCAGCAAGACCACTTACTCAAGCCATAGATTCAAACAGCGAGCAGCAATCCCCAATCATACTCTAATTTTTGTTACTTCTTGTTATCTTATTTTCCTGAGAAGAATGAGGTGTCTTTTACCCTCTAATGTAATATTCTATAATGACTTTTACTTTAGACAGTTAGAAGGTAGTTAAGTAGTTTGAATGTTTTGGTAGTTACCAACTGTCCCATGATGTATAAAAAGAGGCAAAATAATAGAAAAAAAATCTGAATTTTGAAGAACCTGGAGACTATGTTGTTGTATTCTTGATAAATTGATGATTAATGAAAGAATCAAAAGTTTTCCACACATTGTTGGGTATGATTTTGTAATTTCTTTGTTATGTGTCATCACGTTTCTTCCTTTCTTTAAATATGGTAATGAAGCTATAGGTCTTTGTTTACTTATGTGAATGAAGTTAAAATTCCTTAAAAGAGCGCTCCTATATTTAAAGTTCCCACCTCTATATTTCTTCTAAGTTACAGATAATAGTTCATGTCAAACACAACATATTATCTTTAACTTCTCAAGGCATTCTTCACACAACATTTATATTCAGCATCACATGGCATTCTGAGAGTTTCATATCAACTAAATATTAAGCGTTAAAAGTCAGGTCCTTCAGGACCTTCACATGAGGATACATTATACAAATAAGTGACATGCATAATAAAAATTAATGTCTTAAGCACAATTTCTACACAACCAGGAGATTGGTTTCTAAGGGACAACATTAATTAGTGCTATTTCCAGGGAACGAAATCAAGAACATTTTTCCCTGGGTTTTTAATATTTTCCTCTAGTTGTTCAGTGAGGAGGAAATATTTGGTTGTATTAAATAGAAAACAATAACTATGGCTTTAGAAAGGCCTCATACGAGGTCAGATACCTCACAACAGAAAGCTCAAGCCCTTTCAGACCTCGAGAGACTAGTTTCCAAAAGGTTTGGAAAGAAAAAAACTCCATTTACACCAAGTCCTACACTGTCTACACCTGACAGCAGTTCAACACATCTTTCATCCAAACATTTACCTTTTATTGACTAAGAGCTACCTTTTACACCCACTTCGTTTCAAGAACCCAACTGTCAAGAACAGTCTTTAAAGTCTGTTTCTTTCTCAGTATTTAAAAATATATCTGCTATAGTTGTTCAACCTAAACCCATAACTACATTGTTACCTTTTCATACTCCATTTACTCCTCAAACATGCTCTTCATCTACTGGTACTCAAGGTTTAGTAAGTTCAGGTGCAAACATGACAGCACCTGCATTCTTGTTGAATAGGTATGCACCTATTCAGTTGCCACAATAGTTGAATCCAATGCCTCAATAATACTTAACAATTCTTCCTCATTTTTCAGGGTAGGATGAACAAACAATAGAGAAACATACAACAGTGTTTTGTAATTTTGCAGAAAATCTCAATGTTGAACACCTGGATGTTGTTTTAAGACTTTTTGTGCAATACTTGGATAGTGAAGAAAGAAAGTGGTTTAAAGGGCTTCCTAATAACTCTATTCCTACATGTGAAGAGATGGAACGCCAGTTCACCCAGAGATCGGGAGACAAACGAGATCATGGGTATTCACTTATAGATTTCAATGCTATTAAAAAGAAATCTGATGAAAGTGTTGTTGAGTTCATTAGAAGGTTCAATAAAATTTACAAAAGTCTTCCAGTGGAGATCAAACCCCCTCCTACTGGTGCAAAAATAACTTTTGCAAGGGCATTTGAATCAAATTTTGGGTCCACATTAAGGGAGAGGAGATCCATAACCCTTGATCAGATCCAAACTAATGCTTTAGAAATAGAAGCAAATTTGGTGGCTGTAGGTAAAGCACCAGAGGCACAACCTACCCAAGATAAGGGAAAGGCTAAATTGGAATCCTCTCAAAGTCAAACATTAGAAGATATGAATAATGTGATTAAAATTTTTTCCAGTAAATTGATTAAATTGGAATTGGAAAATAAGAACTCTTAAAGGCAAGTACAAAAAAAAGAAACTTTAATCCCCAATATAGAAGACAACCACTGTAAATTTTGTAAAAGGAGAGAAAAGACCAAGATCAGGTTCAAGCACCACTTTACTTAGAGGCAGATCCTAATGAAGTACCAGAGCATTCCAAGGATCATGATGATCATATTTCCACATTGTATGCAGGAGATGAAGATGAACTAGGTGTTGAGGGAGAATAATATACTAAAACAAATGCCATTTATGATGAGAATGAAATTGATCAATATCGAAAGCAATTTACTAATTTTATGCAGGCATAATTACATAAGAAATATGACCTGAGATCGAGGAAAAGATCTAGAATTCAAGAAAATGAAGGTGAGCAGCAAGTTCCTGCTCCCCTACAAAAGGAAACTCCACAAGAACCACTACCTGAAAAACAATTAAATAAAGTAAAGCAACAACAGAATACAAATAGAAAAACTTAGATACTTCAAGGTGAGCCTTCTCAAGATAAAATTGATAAAATTCCTTTAGAAAAAATTGTTTCCATTCCACAAGAGATTTCAGTGATGAAGAAAAGTGAATATGAAACTAAAAAGAATACCAAACAGGTCCATGTATTTAGTCTCACTAAAGAGTTAGAAAAAATCTGAATTCAAGTGCCCCTCACAGAGTTGGTCAAAACACTAGTTTATCAAAGAGAGATATTCGAGTTTATCAACCTGTCTCAGAATGTGAATATAAATGACACTGTGAATCTACAAGAAGATAAACCAGTAGTGGTTTTTGGTCCACATGTGGAGGAGGTATATTCTTCAACACCTCCTATCTACATTTCTTTATTGATTCGTGGTTTCCTCTTGCATAATTGTATGTTTGATTTAGGAGCTTCACACAACCTTATGCCACTATCAGTAATGAAACTATTAAACCTACAAGTTACTAAACCTTACAGAGACCTGTATTCTTTTGATTCAGATAAAGTCAAGTGTCTCGGGGTCATCAAAGATCTGGTGGTGTCATTATCCTAGATCCTAGCTAGAAGCTTGGTAATGGATGTAGTGGTAGCAGACATCCCTGCTAGGTTTGGAATGTTGCTATCTAGGTCACGGGGGGTTAAATTAGGGGGAGTTCTGAAATTGGATTTTACTTATGCTATCATACCAATTTTTGGTGGAGAAGAGAGAAGGTTGTACAGAGAAACAAGATTTGTTAAAACCATCACAAAGAACAGAGAAAGTAATTCACCTGTGTACAGCCAAGAAAAAATATATTTTTTCTTGTTTCATGCTGCATGACAATGCAGAGTTGGCTGAAGATAATCACAGGCAGATTACTTCAGCCTGTGTAATTATAGAGCTGCAAACAGAAAGGGTGTGGAAGTGTTTCTTTGATGGAGCCTATTCTAAAGAAGGAACAGGTGTTGGTTTCCTTTTAATTACACCTGGAGGTAATATGATCCCATTTTCTTTTAAATTGGAGTTTGAAGAAACTAATAATGTGACAGAGTATGAATCCTTGATCATTGCTCTTCAAACAACAAAACAAATGGGAGTCCAGTCAATTTCCATTTTTGGAGATTCAAAGCTGATTATAAAGCAAATTAAGAACCATTGTCAAACAAAACACCCTAGGCTCACAGCATATAGAAATGAAGTGTGGGATTTAGTTGAGAATTTCTTTGAGGCTTTCAACATACAGTTCATTCCAGGAGATGGGAACAGATTAGTAGACTCCTTGGTTGTGGCTGCCAGTACCTTTAGGCCTCCTATAAATCCAAAAATAAGATGAGGTTGAAATGAGGCATAGGCCTTTTGTTCTGGATAACATAAAACACTGGCAAGTTTTTGACGATGATTAGAAGATTAAGGAATTCTTAACTATGATTGAAGATTTTTAGGGCACTGAAATTGATCAAGATGGAGATGAAACAATAGAAGGTGCAGAAGTAAGTCGTTTTAAAAATTCCATAATTAATCAAAAAATTATTCAATTGAAAGATAACATTTTTCCAAGAGGACTTGTCCCTCTTGAAATACTTTTTAACTTTAATGATGTAGTTGTTAGTTCAGAGAATGTTTCACAGGATGAGCATATTCAAGATCACAATATTGGAACCCAAAAGGAGACCAAGTTAGTCAAATTGTTTAAAGGAGTTCCACTTAATTATAAGGAGAGATATATTAAGCTTTTCAGGAAGTACACTGATGTTTTTGCTTGGTCCTATGAGGATCTCAAGACATTTGATATGAGCATTATTCAGCACAAGATTCCCTTGAAAGAAGGGATTAAACCATTTAAGCATAAACTCAGGCAGATCAATCCTTTGCTTTTACCATTGATTGAGAAAGAAGTCAAAAAGCTTCTTGATGCCAAGATAATAGTTCCACTCCGATACTCTAAATTGGTGGCCAATTTAGTACCTGTAAGGAAGAAAAATGTAGAAATAAGGTTATGTGTGGATTTTATAAATCTGAATAGGGCTTCCTTAAAACATAACTATCCATTACCTAAAATGGATCATTTGCTGTAGAAGGTAATTGGATCATTCAGAATGTCAATGCTGGATGGGTTCTCTGGGTATAACCAAGTGGTTGTGGATAAAGAGGATCAGAAAAGGATTGCCTTCACAACTCCTTGGGGAACCTTTATGTATGCTCAAATGCCTTTTGGGTGATGAATTCAAGTGCAACATTTCAGAGGGCTATGGACATTTCATTTTTGGGTGATAAGTTTGTAGTGATATACTTTGATGATAGCACTATTTTTTCTAAATCAGATGAGGAGCATCTGGATCATCTTAGAAAGACTTTTGAGAAATGTAGGAAATTTGGGCTTTCTTTGAATCCTAAGAAATCTATTTTTGCTCTAGAAGAAGGAAAATTGTTGGGGAATATTTTTTCTAGAGATGGATTCAAGATAGATCCAGCAAGGGTGCAAGCTGTGCAAAAAATACCCCTGCCCAGGAGTAAGAAAGACATTCAAAAATTTCTGGGAAAAATAATTTTTTTAAGGAGGTTTGTGTCCAATTATGCTGAAATTGTAAAAGAGATTACCAATATGTTGAAGAAGGAAAATGAAGTACATTGGACCAAGGAAGCGATAGAGTCATTCTCCGGGATCAAAGAAGCATTACAAGAAGCTCCTATTTTAATTAGCCTTGATTATCAAAATCCCTTTCAAATTTTTTCATTTGCATCACTTAATTCAATAGATGTTGTTTTGTTACAGAAAAATGATGAAGGAAAAGAGCAGCCAATTGCTTTCTTAACAAGATCCTCACAGATGTTGAACTCAAGTACAATATTCTTGAAAAACAGGTATATGCCTTGGTAAAATCCCTAAAAGCCTTTAGGACTTATGTGTTGTAGTCATAGATCATTGCTTATGTGCCAAACGTTACAGTAAAGGATGTCTTAGTCCAGAGTGACGTGGAAGGTAAAAGAGGGAAATGGTTAGCTAAGATACAAGAGTATGGTGTTTATTCAGAAGAGCAGGCTATTTTTTGAGCCTAGCAATTAGAATTGATATATTCTCAGTCTGGGACTCTTCAAAAAATCTTACCTGACACTCCTAGATCCAAGGTTTATTTAGCCAAACTGAAGCTTGGCTCTCATGTCGATGATATGGTTGGATCAATTGACGCAAATGCGGCGAACCTTTTGAACCAATTGCAGCAGTTGTCTTTACAAACTGCTTCTTCTAACCATGCAACACTGTCTACACCTTCGCCCTCCCAAACTACCTCCATTAACATCATCCAAGCTTCTAACCCCAAAGGAAATCAACAATCCGATGGGAAGAAGAAGGGACGAGGTAAGAAGAAGAATCAAGAAGAGAAGGGTAATGCAAACAAGCTCGGCAATGGTGTCGGTGAGGGTAGAAAAGAGTCTAAGAAGAAAGTTAAATTTCCATGCTAGTTATGCAATGGAGATCATTTGACTCACCTCTACACCAAGATTTAGGATGCTCAGCGCTTGTTAGTGCAGCAAGGGTCCTCTAGCTCCCAAGCTATCCTGACTAACCCTTTTCCCCAAGGGTAGCAATTACTTGCTGGTGCAAACTCGAATGTTGGTACCTCCACATGGGGCAACTAGGAAGGGGAAAATTCCTCAAATGTGTATATGATGAACTCGCATGTCAATGTTGCCACATGCGCACGGGATTACGGTGAAACATAAACATCTAAGGTAAAAAATTTCCCGAAACCTCAAACCCGCTTCATATTGAGCGACTCTCTGTTGAGTCTATACCTCAGATACCGAAAGGTTCCGCTAAGTGCTCAATGATTAACCCTAATGCTAGGGAAGCCCAGAACTACTCGATGGTAGAAGACCTAGCTCAAAGTCCATGTGTTGTGTCTGCATTGGAGGTAATCCAATAGTGTCCTTCTCAAAGAAGTGCTTTGCTTTCGGCAATCGGGGCAGTAGATCCAAAAAATTCTTTAGCACTCACTTTTGATATTCTCAATGTCAAAAAGAGACTTCCTCATCATATGGCTTTCTGGATAAAGTCTACTTACTGGAAAACCAATATTTTTCAGATAGTTATAGATGAGGGAGCTTCCACATGCGTAATGTCCATGTCATGTTGGAAGGCCATTAGATCACCTTCAGTTGTTCCTTCACTGACTCTCTTAACAACATTTGATGGTCATTCTCATAGGCCACACAGAAGTATCCCGACTTTTCCTATATGCGTTGGAGGAAAGGTTGTTAATATTGAGGTAGAAATCGTTGATGCCAACTTGGATTACAACCTCCTCTTGGGAAGAAATTGGATTTATGAGATGAACACCATAGTTTCATCTTTGTTTCACCTCCTTTGTTTTCCTAATGAGGGGAGAATTGTTAAAATTGATCAATTAGATTATTCTCCTGACTATTCTCATTCAACTTCAGATTCTACCGTTCCATTGGTGGATAATCCTTGTCAACCTATAGGGAATTTAGGAGTAGGGATGTACTCTTCCTTGATGGGTATATTTGATCTTCCCCCTCCTACAACTAGAATTAATGCAATTTCATCCTCCAAGGGGCTTTCACGGAAAGAGTTCTTTTGAACTCATTATTTTTTGGATCCTTGGACCTTGCCTTCATCTACGACCACATTAGATGGAGTCCAGGTTGGTGGAATGGCATTCCCCATGTCTGCAACTAAGCTTAGTTATCAATCTATCGTCAACTCTGCAGATAACCATCCCACTCCTTTTTCAGAAGAGGAGTTAGATGGTGATGTGGCTCCAGCTTGGACCCTTGACTCTACTTTTGCTTTGGATTTATTAGATACAGTTTTACCATCTGACGAAGCAATTTTAGAAGCGATGACGAGTATAGACCAACCTTCGGAAGATTTACATCATTGATCATATTTTCGTCCACCATTGCAGGAAGTCGAATCCAGGTTCTCCAATCTACTTAATAATGATGTTTGTACAGTGTCAAACCCTTTCGCTCCAACACATTTATTTGCTGAAGGTAATATGTCGATTATCTCAAAAACTGTACCTATAAACATCTTTAGGAATCTTGCCGTTATAGAAAATGTCTTCATCGGAGCCAATTGTTACCCTGAAGAGATTCAAATTTACATCGACCTCTTTAAAGAGTTTATAGATGTGTTTGCTTGCTCTTATGAGGAAATTCCTAGTATTGATCCATCTATAGTCCAACATGAGATCAAGACGTACGAGAACGCCAAGCTGATTTGTCATAAGCTTTGGCCAGTCAATCCTAGGAAAGCAACAGCTATTAAAGCTTAAGTAGGAAAGCAACAGCTATTAAAGTTGAAGTTTTGGTGCTACGTTTTAGCGGGCCATGTCTTACGCTTTCCATGACATCAAGCATGTCATTGAAGCATACTTGTATGATTTAGTTGCTCGTTCTCGAAAGAGAATTGATCATCCCAGCCACCTTCAGTTAGTTTTTGAGAGATGTCAATTTTACAAAATCTAGTTGAATTCATAAAAGTGCATTTTCACAGTCACATCTGGTCAGTTGTTAGGCTGCATCGTATCAACTGAGGGGATTCAAGTTGATCCCTTCAAGGTTGAGGCAATAATTCAGTTGCCTCCCCGTCTTCCATCCGAAAACTTCAAAGTCTCCAAGGAAAGGAAAATTTCTTGAGACGGTTTATAGCAAACTACGTTGAGATAACTAAAGGATTTATGCGTTTTCTGAAGAAAGGAGTTCCATTTTTATGGGATGACTTTGCACAACATTCTTTCAATGCCTTGAAGTAGGCATTAATCTCTGCCCCACTGTTGATTCCACCATATTATGGCAGAGATTTCCTTTTGTATCTTGCAGCGATAGAATCAATAATAGGTATGGTTCTGGTTCAAGAGGATGACGCTCTCATGGAGCATGTGATATACTACTTGAGTCAAGGGTTGGCAGGTCTTGAACTACGCTATTCTCATGTTGCGAAATTGGCCTTGGCAGCTGTCCATGTTGTCTAGCAGCTTCATCATTATATTCTGCGATGCAAAACATTTGTCTTAGTGGTTATCAATCCTTTTCAGTGGTCCTCAATAGGCAAGTGATTGGGTGCAAATACAATCGATGGATTATTATTTTACAAGAATTCAATCTCGAGTTCTTGTCAACCAAGTCTAAGAAGTCATTGGTTTTTGTGGAATTAATTTCTGAGTTGCCTTGTGAAGAAGACATTGTTTATGAGGAAAGTTTCATAGACAAACATCTACTCCTCATCTCTTCATAAGATCCCTGGTATGGAGATATCATCACATATCTCCAATCTTCGAATTTCCCGCATGCTTCCTCCAAGGATGAACATCGAAAATTATGGCACCTTGCTAGTATCTATACTCAATGATTGCCACAGTGGAGCTTGTGGTGGTCATCTATCAGGGCTTGCAAAAGCCCAAAAAATCTTGTGTGTCGACTACTTTTGGCCTTCGATTTTCAAAGATTGTATTGAAGCAGTCAAACATTGCCACACTTATCAAGTCTATACTTGGAATATGTGCACGCATTCATCTCCTCTTTTCCCTATTGTCACTGTCGTTCCTTTTACGAAGTGGGGCATTGACTTTACCACTTGTAATCCACCTTCAGTGGCAAATCACAAGTATATTATAGTGGTCGTAGACTACTTTACTAAGTGGTTTGAGGCCATGCCTACTTATAAAAATGATAGTGAAACAGCCACATTGTTCATATTCAATTAGATTATTTCACGTTTTGGTATCCCGAGAGAGATTGTCATTGACCATGGCAGTCATTTCCAGAACCAACTGATGACAAAATTGGCTCTTAAGTTGGGCTTCCGACAGGAGCATTCGTCTCTGTATTATCCTCAGGCCAATGGGAAAGTCGAAGCCGTGAATAAGTCCCTCAACAATATCCTGCAAAGGACAATTGACAAAAATCACTCCAATTGGCACATCATGTTATACCTGGCTCTCTGGGCATACCTAACCTCAGTAAGGACTGCCACCGGTTTTACACCTTTTTAGTTAGTTTATAGGCTGGAATATATTTTTCCTATTGAATGTGAAATTCCATCCCTTAAGTTAGCTGTTGAGCTTCTTCCAAAGACCTCTAGTCTCGAAGAGCACCTAGTTCATTTGGAACATCGCGATGAGCAGCGTCGAGATGCCGCCATAATAAACGAGACCCATAAGAAAAGGGTTAAAACTCAGTATGATAAAGTTGTTTCTCTTCGGGTATATCCTGAAGGCAACCTTGTCTTGGTCTATGACCAAGATAAAGACGCCTTGGGGGCACGCAAATTAAAGTCTATGTGGTATGGTCCCTTTATAGTAAAACGAGTTTTAGAAAAAGAGGCTTATGAATTAGTCAATTTTGAAGGGAACAAGTTGGCAGAGTCCCGAAATGGGCTCTACCTCAAGAAGTATTTTTCTTAGGTTACGGCCAAGCAATGGCTTCTTTGTATATTTTGTATTTTTGTACATTTTTTTCGAGCATTTTTGTGATATCAACACTTTTTTTATCTGCTTTGGCTGGTGTTGATGGATGACTTAGTCTATTTCGGATTCACCGATGGTGCTAGTCAGCACAATCGGAATCTTGCTTCTGTAGCTTGGGTGATTTATTATCCATTTGGTCAGTTGATGGTGTCAAGGGGAGTATGTATTGGTCCTGCTTCAAATAACATTTCCGAATAATATGCCATTATTAATTTACTATCCGAATCTATTTCTTATGGAATTGATTTGTTGGTAGTGTATCTTGACTCACAGCTGGTAGTGTCACAATTAAATAACATTTATCAAGCTCGGGATCCTTATTTATATCGCCAATTTTTTAGAGTGAGGGTGTTGCAACGATCATTTGTTTATATTACATATGTGCACATTCCACAATCTAAAAATTCATTAGCAGATTCTATCACTAATAAAGCATTAGATTGGCATATCAGTCATTCATCAAGTTAAAAACAAACATAAAAAATCTGGAACTATATATATATATATATATATCATAAAATTTCCCATGTATACATAAAGTGTTCAAAAAATAATATACAAAATCGGGACTAAATGCCCATAATCATGTCTAGTCTATCTATCGACCCAGCTCATGATGAGTGGCTAAGAAGGTAACTACTGCATTGGCCACACGTTGAAGTATGCGGACCCAGTCCCGTGGTACTCCTACCACGCGGTGCGGCATCTCCTCAGGTAGGTCCTCTATGGCTACCATCAATACCTAGTGAGTCAATCTCACCAAGTTTCTTTGGACTGCATATAAGACCCTCTCTGTCTCAGTAGTTGCCTCTTCAGCACCTCTTCCGTGGGAATCCATCTGGTCTCACTGGACCCACATCTAGAACATGATCATTTTGTCAGTATTTTGTCCCATCAAAAATATTTCTAAGTTCATTTTCATATTTAAAAAACAAAAACAAAAAATCTTAAAAATTGATAAAAACTTAAAAAAGTGTTACCTATGTCTCCCCATGCTATGTTTGGTGGCAACACCAAGTCTAGATCTCCTCCGAAATCCATACCAGCATAAGGTTAGTCGTCGACTATGATGTTTGTTGGTCCCACCAAGCAAAAAATCATCATCGAAAGTCGTCCTCGGCATGTCCCTGCCTCCAAGGCATTTCATCAAGTCAGCCCACCTACCCATCTGTGGATCTCACGGGCTGCTGATAGAGACAAATACCTTGGGATGTAGCCCAGGTACCTTCTCGAAGAAGAAGGAGCATAAAATGGTCCCATATCTAAAGTTTTTAGTGTGATTTTTCTAAATGGACATCAGTTGGCTCTTCATGGTTGTTAGAAGAGGTGTGCACCAATTGAACACAGTGGTTAGGCATTCCACTGCCAGGCTCATGGACACCCCTGAAGCCTAATGTAGTGAAGTTTATCTGTTTACCCTGGCAATGGTAAACAATAGAATCTTGAGAGATAAACCATCCACGTGTTTGATTGGAATCTGACTTCCAAACTTTTCTGGATGCCCAGGACAGTATATGTGTACATAGTCTTCTACTGAAAGACTACTCCGTGTCCAGTCGGTTGAATGCACAACCTCCCCTCTTTGGGAGAGACCTGTGATAAATTAGATGTCTTCCACCTCAATCTTGAGAGGCATCTGATGTATCATGAAGGCATCATCCTCCATACTCCAGTAGTGGATCAATAACTCAAGCAGGCGTGTGTTCACTTTCATGTTCGACATTTTGAAGAACTTCAACAAGCCCACCCTCTTAATGCATCTAGTGTAGTTTGGTCATTCATTACCTCATTGTCAATTATGGTATACTCTCTCTCTCTCCATGTGATGGTCATCCTGAAAGGAAATGAGTTTCAACCATTAGAATTTGATTTTGAATTTCAACTCACGGACACGCGGGTTCCCTTTACACACAGTCGCGTGTAGGGTCATCGTATACACGAGTTGGTCATAGCCAACCTGCATGTGCGCAGAGTTGGATTTTTTGACAAGAATTCGCATAGTCAAATCTTAATTAAAACTTCTAAAAATCGTTACAAATCATTGCAAGTATGGTTTGAGGGTTACCTGGTAACTTTGGCACGATTTGAATGGTTGAATTCTTCAGAGGCAAGTTTGCTCCTTTTTGATCCACAACTTTTTTCCAAATGCAAATGAAAAATTTGTGAGTCTAAAAGTCAATATATAGCTTTCAAATTTTAGGATTTTTTCTCAAAACTTGATTTTTCGTCTCATGAATATTTTGACTTGTGGGCTTTGATTGTCGAGAATGGGTTATTGTTTCAGGATATTCTAGACACTTCTTCAAGATCTTATTTCAGTCCCATGACCGTTGACCCGTCATGGTAGGTATCATTCACTTACTGCCATATAGGTTAGGGAAACCATTTCTTCCATTGCATCTTGCATACTAGCCTTCGTTCAGCGATACATTAGCCATAGGGTCGACCCCATCGTGTCTTGGTTAGCAAACCATCTTCACTCGCTGATTTTTTAAATCATGATGCAATGGTAGATCCATCCTTTACATGGGCATCGTAGTTAGAACCTCACTGACATTGGTTGCCCATGTTGTTTTACTGAGTAGGCTCAGGAGTCCTCTTTAGTCCTGCCATGACTTGTGCATTGAAGACACATTCTCTTTACTTCTACCCTTATTTCTAGCCTTATACCCTAGAGGCTCCTTTGTGTTGAGTTGTATTGTTGCATTGCATTTTTACTATTTACACCTTTTAGCCTTGAACCAACTTCACATGGACTCATGTTTAAGCCACTCATTTGACCATGTCTTCTACAAGATCAACCATGTAATCACTTAGCTTCTGCAACTTGACACACCCTTTGACCCGTGGAAGGAAGATCCCTTTGAGTGCCCTTGACGAGTTTCACTTCCCTCCATTGAGCATAGGATTGTTCACATCCCAGGAACTAGATCATCTATTTCTCTGACACTCATTCTTTCCACTATATTATAGCATTCTTTTATTCTTTTTCCAACTTAAATAAAATTCAAAAAAAAATTATATATTCCCAAAAGAGAGGGAACTAAACAACATTTCCATATATCGTTGGCATCTAGAGTCAGTTGTGTCACCCTTGAACAAATCAATCAAGAGAAAGTCTCTCCTCCATTTTGGGCGGGATTCAGTTTGACTTTGGTATGCCTTAACCTTGTTATTGAGTCAGTTCTCCTCCGATTGGTTACCTCTTCCAATCATATATATGGAGAGTTCGCTCGTGCCTCCTGCATGACAAACTTATACAAAGTTATCATATGCTGCCATGTAGTCATCACTAAGTCGTGCTTTTGTTCAAGGGATGTAAGCCTAAGTCGACCTCTTTGCGGTGTCTCTTGACCTATTTTTCAGCCATCCATCCCTGGTTATCAGTGTCATGTTCGTCATCACATCGGTTATATTAGTCTTTTCCTCGTGCTAGTTTGAGAAGGTCTCCATTGACTTCTTATTAGCGGGTCTTGTCCTTATCGATGATGACATATTTCTCTGAGGGTAGGCCTAGAGCTGCACCCTGACCCTATTTTCATTATTTATAGGTCACCTTGTGCTCAACATTGATTAGTATCATGGGTCTTTGACTGAGTGGTTTCCCTTGTGTTTGACATCAGCTCTCATTATCACACATTGGGATTCGTGCAATGCCTTGGTTTCCATTTGACCCTATTGGTGGATTCCTTGCCTCTGTGTTAGTTTTCATTATTGGTTGGTTCAGAGGGTTTCTTATCGTGCGCTAGCTACATATTTTGTACACCGGAAAAAGTGCAACCCCTCCTTCCAGACTTGGTCCAAATATTTTAAAAATAGTTTTTTACTCCCTGTACACTACTTTGCCTTGTGATAAAAGCGTGTACATGCGGTTTAGTTTATATCCAACCCATGTATATGTGTTAAAACACTTAAAAAAATTAAATTTCCTTAACTATGGGCAGAGTTCATAGGTTTTACCTATTGATTACCTCCTAGTGCCTGTGGCCCAACTGTTTCCCAACTAAAAAACTAATTGGGAGAAGTATAAATAGACTTCTATGTGAAGGCCTTAAGGAGGAGAAGAGATAGAATTACTATACTGAGATTATCCCCTAACTGAGTCTGAAGTATCCCTGTGCTTCAAGCACTTCCCCAAGTTCAGAAAACCCTTGTTTCCTTGAGTGTTAATATTCTCCCACTTGCTTGAGATATCATGGTATTGGTTATGGAAGGAGGTTGTTGAAGACTGGGACTGGACAGATCTGGAGGATGGTTCTGCTTGGAGCCGGAAGAAGAAGACTCAGGTGAATTCTCTCCGTGTTGGTTATAGCTTTCTACAATAAAAAGAAACATTGTCTTGTTCCTAAGATTAACTTTGTTTATGCATCAAATACTGTTGTAATTCATGTATGAATGTCATTTTGATGTATAATTAATCATCTTGCTTATATGATATAAAGTTGATTTCATTAAAATGCTTTATCTATATGATGCTATGTATGTTTGGATTGGTTGATTTGCAGATTCGAAGATTATCAGGAGTCACAGAGGGTCTGAACCCTACTGGAACTACCCAAATCAAGGACATCTAAGTATGGTCGCGATCGCGTAGTTTGTTTATATAAGCATGTTTCTTGAGTTGTATGAGTGTTTCTTACTGTAATTTGCTCTTGCTCTATTGGGGTTTCAACCCAAAGCCCTAGGGTACTTATTCCCGTAACAATAACAATGCAAATAATTAGTTACCTAATGCGAGTTGCTGGAAGAGACTCCTTTTAGTTGTCATCTTTCAGATCAATGTCTCGGAGGCAGAGAAAATTGATTCCAGAGGGAGAGAGAGGCTAGACATATCGCCTGGAGGTATTTTCAAGGCTGTACAAAATTATATGCACAAGAGATGCACATTTCTAAACTTTAGAGCGAGTCGCAAAGGAAGTGTGAGTTTGCGAGTGAGAGCTAAATCAATTGCAGAGGGAGATAAGAGTGTCTTCCAGTTAATTTTTCCAGTTGAATATTGTCAAATCCTTGCCAGTTTGGAAGGTATATTATTGTACTCTTGAACTTTCTGAAGAAATAATGATCTGCTGCACTCGTTTTCACTTCGAGTAGGGACAGTTGTCCAAAAATAGCAGTGTCAATTTTTGTCTCTACATATATTTCTCATTTTTGTAATTTATATTTCCATGGTTTTTTTATTGTGAACAATGCAATTGTCAATTTATCGTTATTTTTTGTAAGTAAATAATAGAAGACAAATAAACACTAATGGTTAACAGATAAATCTCTAATATTTGCATTCAAGGAATTTTCACAATCAGTAGAGTCTCATTGACAACAATCTGATTATCATATTGTAGTAGTAAGGGTTTCATCGTCATATTCATTTTTCAGTTGTATGGTTTGCAATAAGGGTTTCAAAAAAGTGATCATTGGAAGTCAATATAAGCTTCACTATGTTGAGGATAGAATAAGCAGTTAAGCTAGTTTTGGCATCAAGTACATTATTTATTGTCACATAAATATTGCATCAATCTGAGATTGAACAATATTTTGCATTCATCAATAATTGAAGAAGGTTAGTAGTCTATTGCTACATTGTCCTTATCATTTTACAACAAATGAAGGAATCCAGCAGTAAGGTTTTCATTGTCACTCAGTGGTAAGGGTGTCATTGTAGGGTTTCACTAAATATCTTTTAAGTGGGTCATTAACCTTGGTATGAGAGCCCATAATTGTTTATCTAATTTATATTTCAGGGTGGTTTGGTGGTGCAAGGCATGTGTTTGAAGTCACCTTCAAGTTGTATCCTAAAAACACTTTAGGGTGGTAGGGTGGTGCAAGGGAAAGTTGGAGCTTGCAGGGCATTAGAGCATCCTTCCAATGGGTGCTGGTAAAACAGGGTGTAGGAGCATCCTTTAAGGAGTTGGAGTTTCCTGATAAAACTAGAATTTTTTTCTAGAGTCCTAGGGGGTTGGTGCTTCCATTTCAATTGGAGTCGATGTATTGTGCTCATAAATCATATTAGAGAAGTGTTTGTTTGTTTTTCTCCCGGAAGGGTTTCCACCTAAAAAATTTGTGTGCATTGTTATTTCTATGTGTTGAAGTTTCATTATTATGTAATGCTCTAAAAATTAATAAACACTAATTGTAATCAGAACTATTGATGTTCTCATTCACCCCCCTCTTGGTAGTTCCAACATAATATATTTTATGAATTATTTGAAATAGTAAGGTAAATAAATGTATATGCTTTTTAGTTTTTTTTTTCTTAATGAAATAGATAGGGATTAGATTGAAAATAAGAAAAACTAGATTCTAGGTCAATACCTTTCATTTCAAATATTTCATTGTCCAATCCCTTCCAAGCAGAGTTTTCCCTACTTCTATAATTTCTTTTTCTTACATTCCAACATTGTTATATACCATATATCCTACAAAAGACACCTAGCAACAAAATATGCATGCATTACATCATAAAGTTATTAAGAGAAACTACAACTCGCCAGCCCCACTTGCGGGTCTGATTTGCTCATATTTTCTTCATGTTCTAGATATTCTTGGCCTCAAGTTTCAAATATGTGGCTCCTATTATTATGCAAAACTACGTTGATGTCCATCTCCTCTTGCTTGTTCTTTACACCATGATTGAGAGCAACTTCCAGTCTTTCCACTTTGGCATTTCAAATTGTTTCCTCCACCTAAGAAGCTTAATTTTAGTATCCACTAACACTAATTTCAAGGCTCTTTCCTTGTCCTCTAGTTCAATACGCTTGTTCATGAGCTCCAAAAAAACAATCATTGATTTCGATAATATGTTGATCATATGGTTCATTTGAGCCATAGCTTGCTCAAAGTATCATTGATCCAAATAATTCATTGATCTAGAACAACTAATTTTCTCCTCAATGAAACTGTTAGCAAAGAAAAAGCATGCCTCACTATTGGATAACCAGTGTAGGAGAACCTAAAGAGGGATAATGACTCCTACAAAGATAAATAAATACTAGGCTAACTGGATCCATGGAACAGGAAAAAAGAACCTCACACACATCCACCATTAAATTGCAATATGGACAGAGGATTTCTGCAATAACTGCGGAATGTTTGAAACTTGAATGATTGCTTGGATTGCCAAGAAAATTTAACCTAGAGAGCCCAAAATTCCCTTAGTTTGACCCAAATAGCTATCAACTATAATTCTTGTTTATTTCAATCAAGGACATCCTATAAGTTTCATTAGTTCTTTCGTACTCCATATATGATTTAGTTGATAACTCTGCCTCCATTTTCCTTGTGATTGGTGCACGATTAACTCAATAATTAAATAGGAATGTTTATAATGAATCCAATTGGAATTTCGACGACTAGGGTATTTATTTCGGTTATCGAATCTCCCAACCTTTCCTTTACAATTTGTTGTTGACTCATGAAAGGGGGTGTAACTTGTATATATATTATTGAGCTCCATCACACCTTGTTCTAGTCTAGTCATTTTATTTGCTAGAGCATTTGCATCACTATTCAAATGATAAATGATATGGAAAAATTTAACTCCCTTGAAATGCCTCAATTACATATGGATCCTTGAAAGTGTTGTGGGAACCTTATTAAGATATTCTTTAATATTTTCTAGTTGTTTAATTACAAGCATTGAGTCTCCACATATCGTTAATCGATGAATTCCTTTGTCTATGGCAATTCCTAGCCCTTTATGAAGAGATATGTATTCAACCTAGTTATTTCATATTGTATCCACAACCCTAGTGAATTGAATCTCTCTTTATTCATCAAGGAAAATAATTACTCCATTTGCTCCTCGTAACCCAATTTTCAGCTTTACATTTTAAAATTGATTTTTAGCACTTTTTTCACATGATATCCTTTTATACCAACCACTTATTATGTTTTAAAGTTTGATTCATAGCACATTGCATCTCTTTCACATGATATCCCTCTAAACCAATCACAAGTGAGTTAATAAAAAATAACTTATAAAAATTTAAAAACTATATTTTAATACATAATTAGATATTCAAAGGGGTTGTTTTTCTCATCACCTTAAAAGATAAAATGACCAAAACTATATTGGGAGAGTCTCCTGTTTTTTGATAATATTTTTATTATTAATGTTTTTCAGAATATTTCAAATAATAAATGTAAAGTAAAAATGAGTTTTGATTTAATGGTTTATTTAAGTGATATATTAATTATGTCTGATTCACGATTTTAATTAATTTACATAGAATTAATTTTATTTTAAATATGTAGTTTTAAAATGAAAAAAATAAAAATTATTCTTACTTACTTTACATTTTAAAATTTGATTTTTTGCACACACATTATTTTCACATTCACATATATTCTAATTAGAAGTGTGGAAATTCTGCAAATTCTCTACAAATCTCGCTCTAAGACTATGTAGAAAATTTGATTGTAGATTAACCCGATAATGCAATATAACCAAAGCAAAATACTATAACCTACTTCTACTATCAATTTGTAGAAGCTTAAAAATTGAGCAAGATCGAGCTAAACACATATAACCATAAGAAGAAGAATCAATGCACATGAAACACAAAAAATACTTAGGGGAAAGCCTTAGCTAAAAACCTCAATATCTGTATTATCATACAAGGTGGAAATACATCATACTTATACAAAGCCTTAGCTCTCACAGCTAGCCATCTCTCAATACAATCCTCCTGGATGCTCACAGGAAAATTTGGCTTCTCACAAGCCTTCCTCTCTACCCTCCAAGCTACTATTTCCTTGCACAGTTCCTTTGGGATGATCTCCTTCACCCAGTGGAACACTACTCTAACACATTGTCAGAACTGCGCAATCCTCAAGGAACCTTCCTTTGACTGCATGCATGAGTTTCCTTTATAGGAAAACACATGCAAATGATAGTACATTGTCCTTGACATTCAGCTCAACTGGTCTTTCTCAGAATAGACATGCATGAGTTTCTGATGAGGGAATCTTCAGTTATATGAGGTACACTAGTTGAGTGCATGCATGCCAACTGACTGTTAACTCACAATTAGTTCCTCAAACAGTTTGGAACTAATTTAACTGGACTTAACTCAGTAAAATGAGTTAACTAATTACAACTCAAATGTAACTCAATCTTATCTCCTTAATTAAGGGATAATCTCCTTAATTTAAAGGATAACCATTGCATGAGTGCAAAAAGACTTCTAACTTGAACTTCTCAAACTAATTACTCCGTAATGAATTAATTATTATTTCCAAGCAGTGGGTGAGACTAAATTCGATTTTAATTCACAATTTTACTTCGAGGACAAATTAAAATTGGAATTTCTGGATTCTATTTTTATCATTTCTTGTTGCTATTTTCAACACTCCCTCTCAACAAGAAAAGAATTCAACTCGATCCCGATCGTGAAGCTTTGAAATATTATGCATGCAACACTTCTCTCTAGTGTTGTTACTCCAGCAACTCCAGAAACAAAAAAAAAAACATCCAACCTGAATTAGTATGATGCATCTGTCATCAAAGTCTTTGACTGTTATTGCCTCTGTCAACTGAAAACTTTGCGCTTCTGTTGATTCTTCCTTTCTGCACTGTTGTCATGTTAGGTCCCTATAATATTAGTGATTCCCCCATTAATATTGTCATTGTATCCATTATTATTATTGTTGTGCCCCTATTGTCCCCATATTGTTATTATTGTGCCCCATAGAATCCCTCTATTGTTATTTTTGTGCCTTTATATTATTATTGTTAGGTCGGCTTGGTTATATTGTGACCCCTTAGACTCCTATATATAGAAAGGAGGTTTTGTCATTTGAATCATCTAAGAATTGTCCATTTGTGTAATGTAAAGTAGGTTGCCCCCTCGAAGGGGCTTATTTCTAAGGCGTTGATCTATCTCTTCTATCTTTTTGTGAGATGGTTTCATAACATTTGGTGTCAGAGCTTTGGATTCTAGGGTTTCGCTGCTCCAAACAGGTCACCATGGAATTTTCTCTATAACTTTTTTTCTGCGACGTTTCAAAAGCTACAAGAAAACCCATTTGAGTCGAAATCATTCTAAACTTCAGGTATAAATTTTAGAGCTTGTATTGCTATATTTGTGGAGATATGATTTGAGGAATTTAGGGTTTTTGAAAACTCCTGAATTATTTCCAAACAGGTGACTGGGGGAAAATCACCATAACTTTTGGTTTGAGCATCAGATGGAAATTTCGTCAGAAGTTTCATAAAGAGGATGGCCTTTAATTTTTTGTGTATTAGTTTCAGGTACTAAGGTTGAAACAGTGACAAGTGGCATGTCATACAAGTTCACTCTACTGAACTAGTATATAATCAGGTCATCGTGGGAGATCTGGCATAACTCTTCCTTGGAGAATCCGATATTTATCAGACTTGCGAGGTTAGAAAGATGACTCAAAGGGCAATCGAGCTCTTATAAAGTGAAAAAAAAAGGTGTGTAATTATTTTTAATTTTGCATAAGAGTGGTTTGAAAAAATAGTTTTAAGGAATTCAAAGGGAATAGTGAAAAATTATTAGCATCAATTAATGCCCCGAAGAAAGAAAATGGAAACACCTAGTAAGCAACCTTAAAGCTCTAGCATGACTTATGAAGAAAAGGAAGATTTGCAACATGATATATCAAAATTACAAGACCAAGTACAACAAATTTCACTCTCACTAAAGGTAAATGAAGTCAAGATGAATGGCGTGGAAGCTAATATTAATGGCATGCAAGTTAATATGAATGGCGTGGAAGCTAAGATGAATGGCATGGATGCTAAGATGGAAGCTAAGATGAATGGCATGGACGATAAGACGAAAGAATTGAAGATAAATTTGAATAAGTTGCTACAAGAAATGGTCACTAATGGTGAAAGGGTAGTAAAGGAAACTCATGATCAGAACAAAAGAAATGTTCATCATGATTTCAAAGACTCTAATGTTGGATTGAAGACCCAACATGTTACAAAAATTGATATGAGGAAGTTTGATGGCAAAGATCCCGAAACATGGATACTACAAATGGAGCAATTTTTCGATCTCCATAATGTGCAAAACACACAAAAGGTATGTATTGCAACTTTATATTTGGAACCAAATCAGTTTGTATGGTATCGATGGATTTACTTTCATAAACAAAATGTCGCTTGGGAAATTTTTACGGAAGAAACGATAACACATTATGAGGATACAAAAAGCAACACTTTCTTTAGCCAATTGATAAATCTCAAACAAAAGGGTTCAATGATGGAGCACATTGAGGACTTCCACAAATTGAATATAAGGGTAAAAGATATTCCAGAGGAGCATAGGATTGATGTGTTCATATGGACTTTAAAGCATAATATCCAACATGAGGTTCACCTTTGGGAACCTGATTCATTGGAGAAAGCATTCAAGTTAGCAAGAAAAATGGAAAGCAAAATTATGGCAACCAGGAAGCCTACCCCTCATAACTATAAATATGGAAGTGTTGTGGCCCCTAGCCTTCCACAACCTACAAGGTTTACACCACAACAATCGAAATAAAAAAGAGCTAAATGGCTTTGTTCCAGTTGTGATAGCAAATACACTAAAGGTAATAAGTGTGCTGAGAATAAATTATTCTACATAGATTGTGAAGAGGAGGAAGAAAAGGAACAAGAAATGTCAAAAGAAGAGGATATAGTCCAGGAACAAACCCTAGATAAAGAAGAAATGAATCCGACCATATCTTGTAATACATTGGCTGGAATTACCACTCCTCAAACTATCAAGATAGAAGGACATATCAAGAAGAAAAAGGCAATAATGTTGATTGATTCGGGAAGTATCCATAATTTTATTCATTGTAACATAGTAAAGGAATTGAATTGCTTCCTATATCTAGCACCAGAGTGTCAAGTGATGGTTGCAAGTGGAGGAACCATAAATTTCTCTGGAAAGTGCCATAATATCAAGCTATCCATGGGAGAATATGTATTGAATAGCCCAATGCTTTCCATTCCAATGGGTGGTACTGATGTTGTACTAGGAGGCCAATGGCTAGAATCCTTATGTACAATAGCTTTTAATTTTCAAGAACTTTTCATGAAATTTCCTGCGAAAGGAAAGGAAGTTGAATTAAGGGGTATTACAGGGAAACCGGGAAAGATAATCAGCTCTAATGGTATGACAAAGCTTCTAAAGAAGGAACAATGAGGTGTAATTGCACTATTATGTTCGCTAGAGGTTCCCACATCGAAATCATCTATTTCTCCATATCTCCAAAAATTATTGGACAATCATTCCAAGGTATTTGAGACTCCCAAAGGTCTCCCACTTATTCGTGATCATGATCATGCTATTCATTTGATTCTAGGAAGTGTTCCT
>APFE030430910.1:0-12736 GCA_000404065.3 Pinus taeda
ATCCTTGAGAAGTTAGCCACTATTCTCTCTTGAGCCAAGATACGATCCAGCCTCTCTTTTATGTTGTTTTTGCCTGTTCTCTTATTTGACCATGTGAAACGCCCGTTTTGGGGTGGGATGTCAACTAGACTGTGGGCTTGGATGATTTCTTCTAATGCTTCTCTTGAGGGGTCTACAAAGAAATTCCCTCCCATCTTCTCTTCCGCACTCCTTATTAAGTTCAAATCTCCTCCCAGGAACATATTCCTTCCTTGGGCAGTCATTAGATCTGAGGTGATTGACTCCTAGCAAGAGGCTTTTTCTCTGAAGTGGGGGGGAGCGTAGACATTATATATTTTGTATTCTTCTGTCATGGTTATATTTTGCATATCTAATCTAATCCACCATCTATTCTGCCTGCAGTCTTTGAGTTTCCATTTATTTTTGTCCCAAATTGTCCCTATTCCTCCTGAGGCTCCCACTGCGCTCAGTGCTATTCCTTCATAATTTTTGCTTCTTTTCATGCTTTTTTGAAATTCCTGTTCAGTGATTTTGGTCTCCTGGAGTAGGAGGAAGTCTCATTGTTCTGATTTTAGAAGGTCCCGGACTGCTTTAGCTTTTAGGGAGGAGCCCATCCCCCTACAATTCCAAGAGACCAAAATCATCATTTACTTTGTTTATTGTAGGCCCCGCTTTTCTCTTTTATCTTCTCTCCACTTCCTTTGGTCTTATTTAGATATGTATCCATTGGCTGTTGGGTCCCTGTGGCCATTTCTTTTGCAGTTGTTTCATCCCTTATCTCTTTGTTTGATTTCCTTCCCACTTTTCTGGGAGGGTCAGTGGAGGTGATGTTTTCTTTCGACTTGTTCCTAGTTAGGATTCTTCCAACTATTGGGGGGGGGGAGCTCTGGGGGGGGAGGAAGGAGTTTCCTTGGGGCCTCTCGGGGAAGGGGGAGGGGAAGGGGGTTCCTCTGCAGACAGAGATTCGAAAGGATTGGAGGAAGAGGGGAAGGAAGGGCCAGATCCAGAGGGTTCGGAGGGGGGAATGGGGGTTTCAGAGGGGGGATTTAAGGATGCTCCTGGAGGGGGGTTTGATTTTTTCTTCTTGACTATTTCCCATGCTTCTTCAGGAGCTTCAACATTGTTAACATAATCTATTGATTTAGATTTATTGCATCTATTAGCAAAATGCCCATATTCATGACATACCTTGCACTTGAAAGGCAGCTACTCGTAGTCCACTTGCTATATGTGCATCCACTGGTCGACTTTAAGTTTGATTGCTTCTGGTAACCCTTTTCCCAGATCAACTTCTACACATATTCGAGCACATGCGTGCATGTTCTCCTTTGGTTCCGATCTGTCAATGTATTTCCCAACAGCGTTCCCGATGGCTTTCACAGATTCATCTCCCCAGCAGTGTAGAGGCAGATGGGGAAGGCGAACCCAAACAGGGACAGCGTTGGGAACATCCATCTCAGGATCGAAGTCGGGGGTCCATCTGTTGAGGTAAAGGCCTCTGGTATCCATAAAGTAAGGGCCATTTTTGAAGATAAGATTACGATCCTCCACTGATTCGAAGAGGAAGGTGAAAAACCCCCTCCCACAGAACCTTATTGCTATCTTTCCTTGGACCATCGAGTTCCAGTTCCTTTCTACCCAACGTTGGACTGTGCGGGGAGAAGGCCATAGTCCCGTGAACTGGCCTACCAAGCCACGCTCTGCTAACGCAACAACAGCTCTCGTCAGAAGGGCTGGAGGGAGCGAGACTTCCGGAATTTCATCAAGTTTTTTGATAAACTTTGAAGCTGTAGGACGGATTTTCTCCGAAGCGTTCTCTGGGATGAGCGAAGCAAAAGACTTCTCCAGGTCATCCTGATCCAGAAAGGGAGGATCCATTGCGGGCAAGGGCAGCAGCACAGATGGCGCTCCAGCGGAGGCCCAAAGGGTGGGGAGGGCAGAAGGCCTAGAGAAAAGGGAGGGCAGGAGGCCCCAGGCGATCAACAGAGGGAGAAAGCAGCCTAGCAGCAGCGCTGCCAGGCGCAGGCACGCAGAGGGGAGGTCAGAGGCGCAGCAGGGCGCGGGATCGCCAGAGCGCGCAGATCATCGCTCGTCGCATTTTTTCTAAGAATTTAATATTAATTACAAATTTTTTAAAATAATTAATATAATATAAAAATTAAAAAATATATATCTAATATTATTTTATAATAAATAGGTTAATATATATTTAAAATAAAATATAAATATATTTTTGATATATATATATATGAAATAAATAATAATAAAACATTATTATGTTGAGAGGTGCTCTTAAAACATTATTGGGTTTAGAGGGCGTTCAACATGGAAAAGATGTTGTAATGTCATTTGACTAAATCAAATTATATAAAAATAAATAATAATATAATTAATTAATAAAAATTATTCTGTCAAATTATAAAAATAAAAATAATATAAAAAAAAATACAATAATTATCATTATAATAATAATCATCTTTAATAATCAAATAAGCTTAAATCTGTCTTAATTAGATCTACCAAGATCCCAAAGGAATCAAATCCCTTGAGCCGCAAATATCTTTTAGAGTGAAAAGAAATTTGATCTCTCTCAGCGCTTGGTATATCCTGAATTCTGATCTAGATTGGTTTTATAAATATTTTTTATGTTTCAATATAAAAAAGATTTAAAATTTCTATAAAATGTCATATATAATTTATTAATAACAATTAAGAAAATATATTGTCTAGATTATAGTCAAATTTGTTCTAATTTTCAAAATATCTCTCACATTAACAAACTTTCTTGACCTATTAAGGCTGAAAAAATATCATGTTATTTCTCTCACTTCTCTTCAAGCATAAAAATAATGTGTTAAATAATTTGAATGAAGTTTTTACCTTTTTAGGGTGATAAATCATATAGCATAAAAATAATGTGTTAAAGAATTTGAATGAATTTTTTGACTTTTTTAAGGTCCCATAAATCATATTGGTGTTAGTGGATGTTAAAAAAAAATATATACATTTTGTTAGCATTTTGATTAAATTTATTGTATTTCAAAAAGTTATATAAAAATCATATAAAAAACAATTAAAGTTTCTCTACTTACTAAGATGGAAATTATAGTTTTAACAATTACCTCAAGATACATCTCACATTGCCAAAATAAAAAATATCATAAAAGTTATTTAAATTATAAATTTATTATTATTCATTAAAAAGAAAAATAAAAATTAATATGAGTTAAGCATCCATACATTTAAAAAAATATGTAACATTCGTAACCAATTAGATTCCTAACATGTATATAGACTTCGTCAAGAAAAAATTTCAAGTTAGAAATGTTTTTTAAACTTTAGAAACGATGGAAAATATTACTATTCTCTAATATCGAAACTATAAAATCCTTGGCCTTATTTTTATGTCGTGATGAATTCCTCTGTGAAAGCAACTCCCTTGATTCCCTCATGTCCTTGTCTATGTTGTTCAATCTTTTGTTAGACGATTAGATTCTTCTTGATCGTTGATTAATTGCAAACTGCTTTGGCAAGGTGGAAAAACATCCAACCTTTGTTTTCAGGGCATCAATCCAACATCCCTCATCGACAAAGGTTTGTTACGGGAGGCACCCCTACTCCACAAATATTTCATTCTAGTGCGCCGCTTTTAGCTTAAATCAAAGTTTGGAGAGATAGATCCCATAACAACGTAGGGTGGTCAATGAACAGGGTTGGTCTTCCAGCACTGCAGTGTGGATGGGACCAAAGAATACATGAGGTATTTCAATTCCAATCCAGATGTTCACAAAGTATATTTGGGCAGGCTATGGAAGATGTATCCCAGAACAGTTTTCTTGAATTCATATTTCAGAAAAATCATCAGACTCAAGGGGTAGATTCCCTAGAACAAATCCTTTGCTCTCGATACACTTTTCTATGGTGAATATCAAAATTATGGACCAGGGGCCAAGTTCTCTCGAAGAGTGCCATGGTCTAACCAAATTTCTGCACATAATATAGGATTGTACCATGTTCAAAGCTTCATATAGGGTGATGAATGGTTGTCGTCTTGTTTTAACTAACTAAATTATGTTAGTTACAGGAATCGATGACTTATACCTTTACAGTGCAATCTAGAGTAAACGTATTTGAAAACTAATAGATCAGACAGACAAGCTAGTCTAATGAGCTACTTTCGCCTTGAAAAAACTTAAATTTTGATGGATCATTGGTTCATATTTTTTGTACTTTAACTGTACAAGTTTCTTCTACCAATGGCGTCGACAACCATTACAGGCGGTTGGACTCCCCTGACAGAAAACTACACAACCACAGCGTGGTCAGATGATGGTAGTGACAAGTCCCAGCCTTAGGACAGTGCATAAATAACCAGTGTCATTCTCAATGGTTGTATGGATTTTTTTGCTTGTAAATAAACAACGAGCCTCTATATTACCACTTTGAGCAATAGCATAATGTTCATACCGAAAGCCTCAAGTTTTTCCTGACTGAAATATATTTAAATTGTAACACATAAATGCATATTTAATCTAGCATTCTAAGTAATTAAAGTCCCAGAGTTTAAATTGCTAGTTGTTGAATACATTTTTGGATTCTGCTTGATGTCCTTTCTGTTATAAATCTTCTGAATGACATTCATTTTATTGTGCTTAATAAATCCGCTTCAACAAAATTTGTTTTATCTTGCATATATATTTTCCAAATGGCCAAGTTATGTTTAAGAATCTTTGCTTATAGTAGAACTGGATGAGTCAAACTCCTAATCAGAATGAAATAAATTGAGTAAAAGGTAAATGAGAGATTGTCTTCTTATGCTGCAAGGGCGTTGCATTCTGAGGTATCAAATTCTTCAAGCTGCAAATATCAATACATTCACAACTGCTTAAAGACTAATAAAAGAAGTTCCCACAGTTGAGAGAAAAAAATAGTAAATTTAGCCACAACATGGAAGTTATGATATGGCCAAGCTAGAGACTGAAAAAGAAAACCTACCACATAGAAAATTTGTACCTTGGCACCCTTTCTCTTCTTGTAATGATTTTTATGACATCCCTTGTATTTCAATCTGTCCATGCTCTCCAAAAGGGGCTCAGTTTCTTCTAAACCATCTTTAAAATTTCTCTATTTGTTATTTGGCAAGTTATTTTTCTCTGAAGTAGCATCAATGCTACAATGGTTCTAAGGCGCCTCGTCCTTGCTAGAGCCACTACCCCGTAAACCTAAAGAAGAAATGTTCTTGTATGAACTATTTGATAATCTGGATTAGAAAGGAATTGAAAATCCAGATCCTTGATCAAGAGATACTATGTTTCATATCTATTGAGACCACGCATCATCAATAAAATTATGATCTCTATATTCCTCTTCATCTTTCACAAAACTCTGACTTGCTTTTATTTGGGTTTCCCTCACCTTCTCTAAGTTTCCAAATTATATATCTAATACAAGATAATCCCAAGTAGTACTCACTACAGATGAAGCTTTTTTTGGCAGATTTCAGGGAGTTTGCAGGTAGCATGGAATGGGCCCTTATGAATTCCTAATCGTACTTTTTATAAATTCTAATCTCTCTTTATAGAATTTTTTATCCTGGAGATGCCCAAAAGAGCCCTAGTTTGGTGTTTTAGTGTGGACTTACATTTACAAGGATTAGGTTCCAAAAAATCCATATTGCTACTCTTCAATGAAATATAGTCATTACAACAGTGCTATACAATCCATGCCTTTAACTCTTGGTTGGGTTTAAGGTTGTTTATGAAAGTAAATATTCTGTCAAATTTCAATTCTTCCTTCCAAAGTAATCTTTATTTGTATTTATGTTTTATACTCAATGCCATCTAGAGTGCCTTTCTGTGTTTAGCCTCTTGAATGGGAGAGATTGTTTGTATTGTCTTTATGCAGTGGAGTGTATACAAAGCCTTTATCTAGTCTTGAAATCTCTCTTATATATCGTTTGGATGGCTTGTGAGGAATAATTCTCGTATTTTATTAGAATATTAATGTGTAGAAACACTAGAACATATGCGTCTTTAACCTAGGATCTCCCATGCACTTTGAGGTATCAAATTCTTCAAGCTACGAATCTAAATACATTCACAACTTCTTAAATACTAATAAAAAACGTTTCCATGTTTGAGACAAAAAAATAGTAAATTTAACCACAACAGGCAAGCTACGACATGTCCAAGCTAGAGATTGAAAAGGAAAACCCGCCACACAAAAAATTTTCATCTTGGCACCCTTTCTCTTCTTGTAATTCCTTCGATGACATCCCTTGTATCTAAATATTTCCATGCTCTCCAAAAGGGGCTCATTTTCTTGTAAACAATCTTTAAAATGTCTCTATCTACTATTAGGAAAGTTATTTTTTCTTGAAGTAGCATCAATGTTGCAAGGGATGTAAGGCGCCTCGTCCTTGCTAAAGCTACTACCCTACAGACCTAAAGAAGAAAAGTGCTTATATGAACTATTTGATAATTTGGATTAGAAAGGAAATTGAAAATCTAGATACTTGATCAAGAGGTACTCTGTTTTATATTTGTTGAGACCAAGTATCACCAATAACATTATGATCTCTATATTCTTCTTCATATTTCACAGAGCTCTAACTTGATTTTATTTGGGTTTTCCTCACCTTGTCCAAGTTTCCAAATTCTATATATGACAGAGGAGAATCCCAATCAATTCTCACTACAAATGAAGCTCTTTTTGATAGATTCAGAGAGTTTGCAGGTTGCATGGGATGGGCTTTCATGAATTCTTGATTGTACTTGTGATAAATTCTAAGCTATCTCGATAGAATTTTTTGTCTTGGAGATGGCCAAGAGAAGACCCTAGTTTGTTGTTCTAGTGTGGACTTACATTTACAAGGATTAGGGTCCAAACAATCCATCTTCTTGCTCTTCAATTAAATATAGTTGTTGCATCGGTGCTATACAATCCATGCCTTCACATCTTGGTTGGGTTTAAGGTTGTTTATGAAAGTAAAGATTTTGTAGGATTTCAATTCTTTCTTCTAGAGTAATATTCTATTTGTATTTATTTTTAATACTTCATTGCCATCTAGAGTGCCTTTCTGCATTTAGCCTCTTGAATGGGAGAGATTTTTTGTATTATCTTTATGTAGTTGAGTGTATAGAACGAGGGTCTTTATCCTATCTTGAAATCTCTATTTTGTATCGTTTGGATGTTGTGTGAGGAATAAATGTTTAGAATTTCATAAAAGGTTAATGTATAGATACACTAGCATGTATTCATCTTTAACCTAGGATCTCCTATGCACTTCGAGGTATAATATTCTTCAAGTTACAAATCTCAATACATTCAACTTCTTAAAGACTAATAAAAAAATTTCCATGGTTGAGAGAAAAAATTAGTAAAATTAACCACAATAGGGACACTATGATATGTCTAAGCTAGAGACTGAAAAAGAAAACCTACCACAAAGAAAATTTTCACCTTGGCACCCTTTCTCTTCTTGTAGTGCTTTTGATGACATCCCTTGTATTTCAATTTGTCCATGCTCTCCACAATAGGTTCAGTTTCTTCTAAACCATCTTTAAAATGTCTCTATCTGCTATTGGCTAGTTATTTTTTGGTTGAAGTAGCATCAATGCTACAAGGGTTGTAAGGTGCCTCATCCTTGCTAGAGCTACTACCCTGCAAACCTAAACAACAATAGTGCATGTATGAACTATTTGATAATTTGGTTTGGAAAGAAATTGAAAATCTAGATCCTTGATCAAGGGATACTCTGCTTGCTATTTTTTGAGACCAGGCATCATCAATAGCATTATGATCTCTATATTTCTCTTCATCTTTCTGAGAACTATGACTTGCTTTTATTTGGGTTTTCCTCACCTTGTCTGAGTTTCCAAATTCTATACATGATACAGGAGAATCCCAAGCAGTTCTCACTATAGATGAATATTTTTTTGGTAGATCAAAGAAGTTTGCAGGTTGCGTGGAATGGGCCCTCATGAATTCTTGATCATACTTGTGATAAATTCTAAGCTCTATCAATAAAATTTTCTATCCTTGATGTAACACCATCCTCCCAAATCTATCCAAGCAAACAACTAGTTGGGGTAAAAATGCAACAAGAGGCCACTATGATAAGATTCAACCTCCTTGGTGACTTTAAGGAAATGTAATCTACAAAACATCACACACAGTCATCTAACATCATCCATATAACCTTCAAAAGACAAGTCAACCACTCAGACTACCTGTCCTTGAGTACGACAGCTATTTGATAGACCAAAGGGTAGGGTAATGCTCCCTAGACACTGCCCATGTGAGTTAGTTTTAGGACTAACACTCCCCAAACACTGCCCAGGTGAGTTAGTTTTAGCACTAACGCTCCCGAAACACTACCCAGGTGCTTTATAACACTTCCTAGACACTGCCTAGGTGCTTTATAATGCTTCCGAGACACTGCCTGGGCAAGTTAGTCTTAGCACTAATGCTAGCATTCTGAGATTTGAGCCACCTTTTCCAGCCCAAAGCCCAAAGCCCAGGAGACTGCCTAGAATGGAATGATCATTTAGAATTGGTAAGGATACAAGGTAACATAGCACCATATGCACACACACCAAATATATTCCATGAAGATAGTACAATATGTATACAACACCCCATATGCAATACTCGCACAACCCTATTTGTACCATCATGTACCTAACATTGCATAAATAACATGTACACATGCTATGTATACACAACACCACAAGTGCACACATCATAGATGCAACATGTACAACATACACAACATATGCACAACAATAGTACCACACATAAGAAAACCACACTGTCCTTACCAAGAAACCTTGCTTCTGGTATCTCATCCATGCTTATCCTAGTATGCCGTAGACCACACTAATTTCACTTTGCTGATGTATCCTTCAACATTACATATCATAACATAAACATAGGCATAATACAAGTATACAATACCAAATAATATCCACATGATACTGACGTCGTATATTTGTCATGACTACTCTTACCAATTGATTTCTCGTAAGACCACGAACTTCATCATGCCATTATCCTGCATAAGAAATCATTCCTCTATGAGAATGATTCCTAATAACCTGTCAGACAGTGACATAAATACATGGATACATACATACATATACATAAACATCAACATAGAATACTAATGATCTAGTTAGTCAACGACATACATACATACATGTATAATATAAATGTTAGCATTAATAATCATGATCCATGAAAACCCTATAAAAAATGACATACATACACACCTACATATATAAACATCAACATAATCATGATCATAGCATAATTACTAAATACCAAGATCAAGGTTGAGAGAACTTCCTTTATTCATACACAACATTGAGAACAATAGTTCCCAACATAGCTAAGGCATCTGACACCTCTGATCCGTTTACTTTACCTTTTCTGGTTACATTTCTTGTGTATGCACTACTACTATCCATTTACCACAATGAACCCAACTAGTCCAAACGACTGTCATAGTCTTACCTTCCGTTGCACTCACTCATACACATAGCTTCATCTACGTCTTGTATCATTTGTTGGGTACCACATATCTCTTCTTGAGCTACATTAACTTTCCTCTTTCCCAACCAATTCTCGAGACTCAAAATGTAAAAGGCAAGACAAGAAATAAATAAGAATAAAATCGTGAAAACCAATAACAACATGACTCCATAACAAAGTGGCATGATCATGCACTTGACATATAAAAACCTCAAATCAAGCGCAAGAAAATAACAAAAGACCAAAATCACAAGACTAAGGACAAACACTGTGACTCAATCCCCATGGTTCCTAGTGCATCCAAGGGAAATCTCAACCCGAGCCTTCTTCAAGATTTCATGACAATCTCTCTTGCCATGCAACTCCCTACATCATGCTACCATAAAGACATAACTGTTAATGTATAAATAAGCATAACAATACACCAGTTACCTTATCTTATTGTGCCAAGCTTGCTAGCTTGCAACTCAACACATTTGTGCCATGTCTCAAGGGACTCCAATGCTTTGACAGATCCACTTGTAACTAAAGACTAGCTAATTTAAATGTCAAGTACATGTTCATGAATCTAGCACATATCCACATAATGTAAAACAAAATCAAGGTTAAGAATACTTCATGTGTGCAAAGCACACATTCATTTGGTATTAGGGTTTCCAAACATAACCAAAGGAATTCTTGTCCAACTCCTTATTTTTACCTTTTTACTTTGTTGCAACTGTGTCTTACTATGTGTTGTCACATCACACAACTATTAGTTATGTAAACACATCAACTATTACCATGTCACACTAATACCAAACATGTTTCCTCCAACTTCTCACACATGTAAACCACATGTTCCAAATATCAAGACAATCATATCTATCAATTTGAAATCAACCTTTAGCAAAACTAACAATCATGTCACAATCCATATTCAACTCATAGTCATTAGACATAATGCTACATCTATCACCTACTACATTCAAGTTTCTATCAACTATCTTAACACATATGTATTAGTACCATAATCTTAAAAAAAGATCATTAGAACACATACTCATATTATGTAATTAATCAAACATTTAGCCAACTCACAAACATGCCATGTTAAATAAATCAATTAGATGACATAAAAGGCACCAAACACTCATATACCAAATAGATGACATAATCAACTATGAAACACCAAGTATAATACATACACAAACTCATACCTTAGTGTAACTCATTAGAGGCTATCATGTTTGCATAATCAATCTAGTTAGTAAGATATAACTTTAGAATATGTCAACATAAATCATGATATACATAACAATAACTAACTAACATGTTGGCATCGTAAGCTCATAAGCATTTGTCGTTTGTGAATAAAAATCACATATGTATGATCAGCCTAGATTAGTATGATACCATATCACAAATATGTCGGCTCATACCTGAATATTGCAACCATAACCATCTTCATAGGTCAAACCAGGTTAATGCAATACATATAACATCAATATATTCAATGCAATGAACATAACCATCACATATATGACCAATCCAAATTACAACATCAAGATCTCAATGAAATAACTCTAATCATCAAGTTAATAGCATATTACAACAATAATCTATATATCATGCTCATTAACAACATACAACATAATAATCAAGTTATCTAATATAAAACAACAATAGCAATGCATATAACTATGAGTTACTATCATTCTAAACTATTTGACACGTGCATATAACCACACTAATCACCTAACATCTATCATGAATGTAACCATAACATCAAATACATGTTCATAAACCTAATGTATATAACCCTAATTCATATAATAATCCTTAACTTACATACCTACATGCCCAACATGCAAACCTGTATGACAACATGTGATCGCCTGGAGGTCAAATGCTACAACTTCACTTTGATGATTTGCATCTCTTGCTTTACCATTCAACACATTACCATCATGACATACCACTAGCGCCATGATGACCTAAATTGCATACAATGACTTCACAAGGCATATTTGGCCTACTATTCATGCACAACTATGACCAATACCATACATGCATAACAACTGCATATAGACATATAACACATAAGTACAAAACCATATACACATCCTTCTAGCTAGAGTCCAATCATCAATGCGTGACCATATCAACTACAGAAACCATGACTTCATGCATGATAATAACCGTTACTCCATTGTACACATTGCCGCATCCAACCAACAATATGCTTAAGCAATGCCAAACCAACTACCAATACGCATAACAACATGTAGTCTAACATAATCGACCAGTTCTTGTAATCAACCTACAAGACTGGTGCATGTAATCAAAATATTAAAAATGTAACCTAATATACAAGGATGTAAGTAGGCCACATAAAATCAACATGTAAGTGACATATAACCCATATGCAACCAATCACCTAAACATGACCAATACATTTCATGAAATCGACATCAATTTCTTCATAACAACCATACTACAACCATAGTCAATCATCAAGCCAATGCAACACATATATAAGTGTAAGAGACACACATGCAACTAACATGCATGCATGACCAATGCACATTCAATCCATTAAATCTGAGAGTTGAACCATGCTCCGATACCACTCTATAACACCCTCCTCCCACATCTACCCAAGAAAATGACCAGCCGAGGTAAACATGTGATGATAGGCCACTATGATAATATTCAACATCCTTGGTGACTTTAAGGAATTGGAATCTACAAAACATCACACAGTCATCTAACATCATCCACATAACCTTCAGAAGACAAGTGAGCCACTCAGACTGCCTATCCTTGGGTCCTACAGCTGTTTGAGAGACTTAAGGGTAGGGTAACGCTCCCTAGACACTGCCAGGCGAGTTAGTTTAAGGACTAACACTCCCTAGACACTGCCCAAATGCTTTATAATGCTTTCCAGACACTGCCCAGGTGAGTTAGTTTCAGGACTAACTCTCCCCAAACACTGCCCAGGTGCTTTATAATGCTTCCTAGACACATCCCAGGTGCTTTATAACACTTTCCAGACACTGCCCAAGCAAGTTAGTCTCATCACTAATTCTAGCATTCTGGGATGTGAGCCACCTTTTCTAGCCCAAAGCCCAGGAGACTGCCCAGAATGGAATGATCGTTCAGAATTCATAAGGATACAAGGCAACAAGGATACAAAAGAAATAATATGAACAAAATCATA